>JAWZYT010000139.1:10000-85000 GCA_034508575.1 Petrolisthes manimaculis | reverse complement strand
CTCTATCATTATTTACTTACATAATTATATAGCTATCTCTTTTTGAACACACACATAAAAAAACTATAATAATATTTGATTCCTGCAAACTTTTTTCTGGCAAAGTTGATATTGAATGTATGACTGTATTAATTTTGCTTTATCTATATAATATGTTCGTTCGTAAGTATGTAAAATTATTATGATTATATATATAAATGAAATAATGTTAGGCTGTACTGTGTATATATAAGTGGAGTTGGATTCTCTTGTTGTTGTGTTTTGGTGAATAAATTAATTGGAAGGTTTCTTGATTCTTCCAAACTGTGCCACGAAACAAACCAGATCCCCCTATTAGCCTAGTATTAATGAGGTTATTTAATTTATTTCCTAGCGTTTATAATAGTTGGAGGAATTAGCCCCTATTAGCCTAGTATTATTTAATTAGGGTATTTGATTTGTTTCCTAAGTACTTTTTTGCAACAAGATAATTTCCCCTTAATTAAGTTTAATATTTATACGTGTTTATGTGTTGATGTATATATATTTCATTTACAGTCACCATTTAAAAGTCTTACATCTTAATCATTATTATTTTTTTATATATAATTAAAGAGCCTCTGGTACGTAGCTATATAATTATACGATAACCATAATTAGTTTTCGAGAACATTTGTAGATTCATTAATTCAAAGATTGATTGATTGATTGATTGATTGATATTAGGTGCAGCATAAGTAGGCCTAGGCCAAAAAGTAATAATTTTTGTGTGGAAAAACTCAATGTATGTATGTATGTATGTACAACTTTGGCTTAAAAAAAAAATATATATACAATATTATGGAGTATCGCTTTCACAACTGTCTATTATTTTCCTATATTATTCGTAGTGGTTTAATATAATACCATCCACCAGGTCTTTGTTTATAGTTATGATGTAATTTGAAGTTATATTCTCTGATGAAAGGATATAGAATCGATCCTCCATAGACTATTATCATTCATGCCTAATATTGACTGTACAATAATCCTTTAAATTTGCCACACACGTACAGTCGCAATCCAAAATATATATCCAGGCTTGATTCGAATAGCCTTCATGATCCACTGGCATGAGGTGTAAAACTGTAAACCTAATAATATTACAACAGATACACGTATTTTGTTTGGATTTTAAGACTCTACGATAAATTTGGAACTAGAATAAGTTGTCCAAACTTCATTACAATCAAAATACAAGTAAATAAGAGAAGTAGAAGTTGAAAAGTGTTATGAAAAGTGTATACCACATTTTACATTTGTTTGTGTATTTACTGCAGTAAGGAAATCAATTTGAAAATAAAACCAATATTCTTATTCGGAAAATTATCTCGTACACGATTGTATAATCAGATTTTAGATAAACTCACACATAAGCGAGATACAGAATTATTTGTGTGAGTAATTTTCATCCATCTCTTACGTAAAACATTCGTAACTAAATAAGTTTCATAAACTTGTGTGTTTTATGGCCATGTCTGTTCCTGTGACTATATTTTGTTATAATATATGTGACGTACTCATGTTTATCATGTACGACATGCAAGAAAAATATTAATTATTCATAAATAGCTTAATTAAGCATGTGTCAAAAGCTTAAGCATACCCCCCACTTCATCCACCTATCTAGGGTAATATTTTCGGAGCTCCTGGAAGCCTTTTGAGGTGATGGTCCGAGGCTCCGAGGAGTCGAGGTTGATGCGACGAGAAGAGTCAAACCTTTTTACTCTTCTCGTTATAAAAGTCAGTCAGACCTCAGATTAGGCTCAGAAGACAGTGTTTAGAAAGGTACTGTACCCTGGAGTTCACGTTTAGTCTGTTGCAGGTGTCTTTTAGTGACTTTGTGGTGAGTTTAAAAGTGTGATATAATTTCTCTGTATTATGGAGTTTATAATTGGTGTGTATCTAAGCTATGGGAAGTTATAATAGCCATAGAATAAGCATAATTATATATATCTGCTGGCTGCTCTATTAACGTCTGTATTTTCCTTTTTTACTGACTATATGGTGAGTTTAGGGTGTGATTTTAATTCCCTGTGATGTGGCGTTTGTATTAAGTGTGTATTAAAGCGATGGAAAATTATAATAGCCATAGAATAAGGGAGATATAGATCTGTCTGGGAAAGAATCGTCTTTCAAATCTAGGCTATATATTGGTTTTTAATCTATTTTCTTTGCCTAAAACTGTCAAGAGTGTCAGTATTATCCTAACCTCCTTCCTTATCCTCCCCTGCACAATCTCCGCACATTACGAAAACTTTAAATGTGGTGTTTTCATTTTTTTTTTTCAGCCACTGCCTAACTTAGCCATGGAGAAGCATACAGATTTATTACAATGGCTGGATAATGCAGAGTTTGCCCTTGAAGAAACTTGGAACGAGTTGGGTTTCTCCGAGGAAGAACGGGCAAAAAGGACAGTTCGCCTCTATAATACAATGGGGGTAGGCTGCTCTCTCACTTACAACTGTAGTCTACGTGCTATATTTTTATGGAGACTGTCTCAGCAAGTTGGAAGGCAGATTCCTCCAAACTAGCCACTGCCAGAAAACAGAAGTCTATAATGGTACTAATGATGGGGTACACTCTCCTCTTTTTTTATTTTAAGTTAAGTTCCAGCTGAAGGGGTAGCATAAAGTGAATTTCGCATAAAGTAAATTGTACATTTCCATCAGAAATAATGCTACTTTAACTTGAAAATTGAGCCTCCTTGTTCGTGTTATTTTAAGAGTTTGTGTAAATTGCATTTATTTAATTTTTTTCATGATACGCACTATTTCAAATTCGCATAATTTAAACTCGCATAAAAAGAGAGGAGAGTGTATCTGTTTTGTGGCATAATTTGGAGGAATCGTAGACCTTCCAATTTTCCAACAAAAAAATCCCCTTAACTGTAGACCCTTGATATAAAATAATTAAATACTTGTATCCACCACTTCATTTTACACTAAATATTTCCAAGGCTTATGTTATTCATTACCCACCAAATCTGGAGTCTTGTTATTCATTACCGTACCATACAAATAAAATTATTTTCTGAGTGTGTTAAAAGAATAGTAGTAAATTTAATCATGTTATTTATGTATCGTGGACCAACTGTGAAAGGAATAATTCAGGTAGTACGAAGATCGAGGAGCAATAATAAAATTAATAATTATTGACAATTTGAGCGGCACTACCTAATGTCTTTTTTTCAGTGTTATTCCTTATTCATTCCATCAGGCTAATGCATGTATTAACAAATTATATACGAGTTGAATTAGACTTTATTTATTTTGTTTTCTGCAGAGCCATCTACAAGAAATAGTGAATGGAGAATTCAGCCTTAAGAGAAAGTATTTGAAGAAGGTGGCGGAAAATAGCAAGAGGTTTTATGAACTGAATGCCGTAAGTATTGAAGGATATAACAAGATTGGTAATTTGATACAGTACTGTATTTCAATATGTTTTCCTTTAGGGGAGATTCTCTTGTTGGTAAATTGGAAAGTCATATGATTCCTCCATGCTATGCTAGGATAAAAACGACCTTATTTTTACTTTAATACAAGTATGGATCTGTTTCCTGGCATACGGTTGTTTGTTTGGAGAAATCAGTAGTTCACCAAATTTGCACTCTTATAAGAATCTCCCCTTAAATAATAATAACAATAACAATAATAATAATAAATATAATAATAATAATAATAATAATATTAATTAAACTTTAACACAAAACACATTGGTGGAGTTTCTTTGCTTATCGAATGCTTTTTCTCAGTATAGTATTAGTATTAATATTATTGATTATATAGTAACTCTCATCAGCATACTAACGAAGCATTCTTAATACATACTTGATTGTTTTCTATCTGGTAGTGTTATACAATACATGAGAACTATATTAATCATTATGTTTCTTGAATAAAATAAAGACAAAACATAAGGCATCAGTTTTATTCATAGATGATCTTCAAAACTAACAAATTAAATAATATTAAACTACTGTAAATGCCTGTGATTAATTGACAACATTGTATTTTCAGGAACTTGAAGCTGGACTCCCAGATCTAGATGACTCATTAGGACTTATGCAACTTGATCGGTCTCTGAGAAATGACCTGAATTTTCTTAATGAGAAAATGAAAAAGAGACAAGAGAAGCTGAATGAGTTGAGGGAGAGAGAGAAGGTTAGATATAATTGTTACTGTGTTAACTCTGTCGGGTCTAGTTGATGTGTTTACACTTTGTAGTTTTGATATTGCATTGCTGTAAGTCAATTTTGTTGGAACAGCAAAGAAAAGAGAAGTCTCCAGCTTTTAAATACCATATGTATGTGCTGAAGTTGTGTGGTGTCGGTACAGTACTTTGAAAACAGTGAGGGTAATCCCTTGTTACACATCCATAAACCCAGTGGTGGATAATTAGGGTTTACTGTACAGTATGTGGATTCATAGCAAACTCACACACCCATAACAACAGTGGAAAATGAGGTATTACTGTAGTATGAAAACTGTACTAACTTTATCATTGTTAGGAGCTGTGTGACTACCTGAAGGAGGATCAGATTGCCATTGATCTTCAAAAGGAAGTACCATCCAAGGACGACATGGCAGCCGTAGAGAGAAGCATCCACACGCTACTTGCAGAAAAGGTAATGAATAACAGTACAGAATTTTTTTATGTTCTTCACTATTTTTACCTACACTTAAACAAACATCAACACCATTAACATTTTCACTGTCTTTTTGCAAACTCCTGTAGTTTTACCTAAACTCCTAAATTCTTGAACAGCATTGAACATTAATTATTTTTTACTGTTCATTATCTTGACCAAAGCTCTTTAACACCAACAGCATATAGGTTCTTTTACGGCCAGTCTTTCTGAGTTAGAAGTGCTTCTCTCTGACAGGATGAGAGTCTATGTACAGTATTTACAAAGGGTTTGCCTTGGTCTCTCTGTTTGTCAAAAATCCTGCCTACAGAGATTATTTTTTTCAACTGTCTGAAACTGTGACCTGACTTTTATATTATGCTCAATGCAATGCAATTCCAAGTAAATTTTTCACTCCTACCCTTGGGCTGTGTGAAATTTTCTATCATATATAGTGAATTATGATGTGAGGAAAAATATATATGTACTGTACCAGTAAAGAGTTTGTTTAGTTGCATGAAGATGTATTGGCAGAGGTAAAAATTTCTGCTTGCCCAAACTGTAAAAAGGTACTGCAGTAACTTGATGTTAGTCATAGTTTGTCAAGAAATAATGATGCCACTTCAAATTATATAGGAGTACCGCCTGAAGACCTTCCGAAGGCTGAAGAAGTTACTGGAGCAACTTATGGAGGACCTGGAGCAGCCCAACAAATCCAAGTATGAGGTGGACATCCTCTCTCAGATGGAGGAACTCTTCACCCTCTCACAGGCCAACCTTCAGCATCTAGGCAGACTTGTGGATGGTTATGAACAGAAGGCGAGTTTGCTCGTAGACAACGGCTCGCACGTTCTGCATTTTTCCTCATTGGAAGGTTGCGTTCTAGCTGCGTGTGATGTAGAGTTCAATATTTTGATGTACAGTCCTGAGCCATAATAAATATCCTAGTGGTGTTGTTATTGAGTTTTGGAATCCTGTGACATACCGGTACCAACCAGTGGACCAACTACAATGCTTATTCTGTCTCATACTTGCTGGAGCCCTTTTAATATTCAGTCTGACTATTTGAAGCACACCCAGAATAGTAATTATACCTCTTAATAGGATGTACACATTTTATATACATATACACCATTACTCACCAAAATTTTCTCCCTGAATAGGTAAAAGAAAATAAGCAAAATTGTCGAGAACTACAGGAGAAAATGCAAAATATGTACAATCGTCTTGAAATTGATCCCAGCGAATGCCTGCATGTCTTTGGCCACACCCCAAGTGTGTTAACAAAAGTGAGCCATATAATGCTGTTTGTAGAATTTCTGTTTTGTGGTGAGAATATTTATTATTTTTCCCAGCTTGATTCTGAGAGTCCTTGTTCTTCGTTTACTTTAATCATTATGATTAATTCTAGCCTGCTTGGTGAGGCTTCAGTAGTAAGCAGCAATTAAAATTTTGTCCCTATCTATTTGTCTTGGAAATGTTTTCATCACTAAAACTGACAATTACTAATGCTGAAAGTTAAGCCCACATTCAAGACTTGAGACTGAGAACTATATTATGGCATAGGGATGTGGTGGACCCATTCACACCCACCACACATTACCTTACAGTAACCGTAGTGATCATTATATATGCAACAATACGGACAATACGGGTGATGAGTTAGGTTCATCCCCATGACTCTCAGGGAAGGCACAATTAAGGCATAATTGGATTGTGTGATTATAGCAACTTGAAGTTTTGTCCTTACTTTATTACCAGTGTGTGCATTTAAATTATACTATACAGAAATACTGTACTGAATTGAAGATACTGTAAATAAATTATAATTAATTTTATTCTTAAATGTTTCATATTTCAGCTGCAAGAAGAATGGCAGCGGTTAGACGATCTCAAGCGGGAAAACTTGTCCAGTCTCATTAACCAACAGCGGCGGCAACTAGAAGCCATGTGGGAAAAGTGCTATATTGGCGAGGATGATATACAGTCATTCCAATCTTGCTTCTATGGTACGTGTAGTCCAGTCACTTTGTATTTGTACACTCTATCTCTTTCTATAACTCTAATGCCTCGTTTCCTCTGGCAACTCCCCCAAGGGGGTGGCCACGGCAGAAATGTCTCCAATTTTTGCTGTTCCAACACTCCCTTTTTACTTGGTCAAGCCCTCCTCTGCCCCTCACATTTCTCTCCCTTGCATGCTATTCCACGCTGTTCTGCCATCTAACCAGATGTCTGTGTGTGGCCTTGTGATAATTTGGGTGGGCTGTCATTCAAATCTCTGATTCATATCTCTGGCTTCAACTCAATGGGCTAGATTTTATGGTCAGTAGGTGTAATTTTTTTTTTATTCTTTCAGTATAGGCAAGAGTGGAAGAAATTCATGAGGAATAGTGTATGAATTTTTGTAGGTCTCTTACTGTAGTTATTTTTTTTAAGTAAATAATTTACCATTTTGCACTTTTCAGATGATTATACAGAGGAAAGTCTTGAAGCTCATGACATAGAAGTGCAGAGGCTTCAGTCATACTACGAGGAATGGAAAGGAATATTTATGAATATAAATAAGAGGGACAAGGTAATATTTCTGTTGTACTGTACCATACCAGGTATTTTCTTAAATGTAAAAGGTTTGAAAACAGGCCAAGAAAAATGAAGTCTATATAATATAGTGTACAGTAGCTATGGTAGACAGAAGGTACAGTACTTTGTTATTTGTGCTTTTCATATTTTGAGAATTTTTCATGAATTAAGTTTCATTAGAATATTTTGAGAGATCCAAGTACTGAAATAAAATAATAAGACAATATTTCTTTCCAGCTGTGGAGAAAGTATATTATGCTGGAAGAGAGGTCCAATGACCCCAGTAGACTAAGTAACCGAGGTGGCACTCTGCTAAAGGAAGAAAAAGAAAGAAGCAGAGTGAAAAAAGCAAGTCCCTTCAGTTGAACTTTTATCGTCTTACTTGATATGTATAATAGAAATTGAGACCCATTAATATTGATATATAAATTTTTCTTCTATTACCTGTATACAGGTCAGCTACTGTACTGTTTCCATTTTGCAATGTCCATTGTATTACAATACAATATTAACATTGTGTGTAGGAATTTTTGACTAGTGCACAAAACACCTCTAGCCGTCTTGATGGGTTTGTATTGTGTGTACAGTACAGTACAATACTATACTATCACAAACCTATATATAACTGGTCACTTGGATAATATTTACTGAAACTGTGTGTGTATGTACCAGCGATGGTTACATAATAATACAGTACTGGTACCTATAAAAGACTTACTATGCATTTATAAATGTATAACAAACTTGGCTTTGCAGGAGTTGCCTCGTGTGGAGAAAGAACTGGAGGACCTGATAGCAACATGGGAGAAACAGCAAAGATGTCCATTTCTAATCAAAGGCAAGCTAATCACTGAATACATTGTGGACCAGTGGCATCAGTACAACCAACAACAGGAACAAGAGAAGGAGAAAAAGGTCGGTGTGAGTTATGTTTGTACTGTACAGTATTGTAGTTCTGTGTACTCAGTGTTGCTACGTTTGGTTTACGGTTTGCAGCTTTTTTATTTTACTTATTTTTTAGGTTGTACAGTACAGTATTATGAATTTGTGAGTGAAGCTGTTTCTACCTTGGCCTAATATATTGTTTTGTGTAAATGTATATTGTTTACTTACCATTATAGTTTTCCATTAATTTTTTTATATAATTTTATAATGATTTTCCAGCAGCACATCCGGACAAAGCAATTAGAGATAGAGAATCGAATGGAAACCAGAAATCAATCATTGACTCGGAAGAGAAGACTTCCCAGTAAGGAAAGCCTGAAGAGTTCAAAACTGAGACGGATAGAAGATTCATCATGCAGTTCCTTTGCTACAACAATGGTAAATGTGTGATATAGGCAGTTTTTCACAAGAAAGGTACAACACATTCCATTATGCTATGCAGATTTCCTCTGGGGACTTTCTTTAGGGCCAATGAGAGAATAATTCATTAGGATGGATAGGCTGACTCCCAGTATAACCTTGCCAGGTGAAATAGAGAAGTTGGTGTTTTACTTTGGTTGGCTTTTAGGTGGAATTTCTGTGAAGGAACAAGATGGCAATCCATAAGATTTAATGAAAGAGTTTGTTTCTGATGGGAAAGTGTCAGGTATATCTTGCCATGTGTGTAGTCATTGTATTTACATAGCCCGGTTGCAGGGAAGGTGGGCAGTTGTCATGTTTAACATGAATGAATACTTACCATATCTGTTATTTAGGATATTTAAATTGATGCACCTATACATTGCTCAACCCCAACCAGACACATGAACCCATTAGGCCATGTAGCATCCAAAGTTTTCATACAGGATATTTTTCTTTTCTTTTTTCCCAGCATAGTTCAGTGAGAGAGAGGCAAGGAGTGCTGTATGAATTCAACCATAATACTCCCTCAATATTGGTATGTCCTGGAAGTAAAGCCAACTCTACAACCATCTCCAGTGACAATACTTCATATTCACACTTTGCTGTAAGTATGGTACTGTATATGATACAGTATTTACATTTGCATGGGCTAATGGCCAGACTTGGGTTGTTGTTGTTGAAGTTCCTCAAGCTGTCTGGCCGAGCAGCCCCAAGCTCCTGAAGAAGGTCATGGCCTGAACCAGGCTTTCCCACAGTGCCCTCAGAGAGTGTATGTTGTGTTGTTGGCGAGTGTGGTTGTGTACATTGCAGTCTTCCATAATGTGTTTAATAGAATAGGGTGCTGTGTTGCATCCTGGACAGGCATCTACAATGGCTCCATCCAACTTCTTCTGAAATGTCAGAAGGGCAAGGTGGTGGCCACATTGCAGCCTGGCCAGATGGACTCTGTCCTCATGGCCCACGGGGAAGGGAGGTTGTGTGCATGCAGCTGTGTGTTGTTTTTGAGTGTTTGGATGGACTGATGAGTGATTTGAGTATAGATGTGTTTCTGGAGACAGGTTGGGGTGGGCAGGGTGTGAGAGATGATAGTAATTGTGTATGGTATCGTGTACCCAGACTTGGGTTATAACAAGTATTGTTTGGATAATGCAGGACTGTTGCTTAGTTTCATCTCGGTTCTTTCTGATTAGTACAGTACAGTGTATATATTTACTTCTTAACCCAGTTTAGTTTGCACAAACCATGATCACCACAGTTGCCTTCACTGTTCTCTGAACAATTCTAGAGAATGCTGCTATTAATGACCAGCTTAGATTAAAATAAAATACAGTACAGTAATTATTGATAGATGTTATTGGTGATTTCTCAGTCAATTCCTGATGAGCATAAACTACATAATCTTCACTCGTCAGTTTAAAACCTCTTTATCAGTAAAAACTGCTATATATATTTCAGGTAAACGGAAGGATTAGAGTCTAGAAATATTTAGAGAAAAGTTCACGAGACTGTGCGTTGCTAATATTTCTTGTAACTTATGCAAATGAATTCTTATATTTATTTTTGCCTTTTGACTTGAGCAATATTTAAGATGTATACTCTTTGTAATGGTTAATAATGGAAAACCTTACCTCTGTTATTCCTTAGTAATCTGCAATATACAGCTTTTAGAATGTAGCATTCTATATTTTTTTGTTTTGTAAGTTAAACTCCTTGTCATGTGTATAGACATGGAATTCAAAGTGGTGCAGCTATTACAGATTGGCCTCTATAATGGCAGATCTTTGTATCTTTCTCGGAGTTACTGTACATTACATGACTTGTACAGTATCTCTGAGAAAACATACAATACAAGATATTCATTATATAACATTGCTGCTGTGGCGATTAATATAATTAAATCAAACAATCAATCAACCAGATATTCGTAGGTGAATAACCATTTGTGTTGCTTTACATTAATGTAACACAGTTAAGCTGACATGAGACTATTTTATTTGTCACAGGCAATAACCATTCGTCCAAGAGTTGGGCAAAAGAAGAGCACCAAAAGAAACTGATACAAACCTGCATTATGACTCGCTTGGATATCGTCATTATGTGAGAGGGTTTTAAAATAGCCTGGCTCTCCATGCAGCTGTTACACTTTCTTTCTGCTTGTACTGCTTGTTGACAGACTTATTTGATAATGTCCTCGATATCTACACGTGGGAAGAACTATGGATGTCTACATTCAACACTCACTGATGGCCTGAGTGGTCAGTGTTTACATCTGCATCTGTGTTTGCACTACATTTATAATTATTGCCCAGTAGGAATGCCACTTCTCCATCACGTTCCTTGGGCTTATTATAACCTTGCTGTTATGGTGCCTAATATCAGTCAATCAGCTAGGAAGTCAGAGTTAGGAGGATTTACTTACATTCTAGATTAACATATATATACAGTGTGTATACCCATGTGGCACTTTTGTTCATGTTTGATGTATCCCTTACTTACACATTGTCTAGTATTATTGTCAATATTTGGATATACAGTATGTGCTCAAACTGACTGTACAGCCCACAGCTTTGCATTTTAATCTCTTCGATTTGCTGGTTGATGATAAACATGAGCTGGTATGATAGGGTGACCTGAAGGCAGCGGTGGTGGAGTGTGTGGGTGCCAGGGAGCGTTGCTGAGTGGATAAGTTACGACGGGAAGACCACTGGGTTGACAGGATTTGGGGTGAGCAGCGCTGGGCTGAGTTGAGGAGTGGGGAATGGCGGGTGGCCATGCAGGGTACTGTCATGGGGGTCTTGGGGAGCCCTGGGGGTGGACGATGGGGGGGATTGGGTAGACTGCTTCAGAGGGGTGGGACTCTTCACATTGATGACTGAACTGGTTACATTCTCGTGCTCACTGCGGAACATCAGTTCCTCCTGCAACATCACTTGTATTGCTTTCACTATAAATGTAAATACAGTACTGTAATGAGCTTTGATACAGCCACAACAAAGAATTTACATCACCCCTTCTCCACTACAGAATCAAGATTTACAAGGACAATTGTCATATAATTCTATCATCATACTGTATATCAATCATATGAATAAAAAAAAAAAATCAAATTGACTGCTAAGAACAATGCATTATCTAGCCAACCTCACAACATCAGCAATATTGTTAAGGAAGAATAAACTTGACACCACCGTGCTGCCTTCAGGTCACCCTATCATACCAGCTCATGTTTTTCATCAACCAGCAGCAAGAATAAACTTGGTTTCCTCATTTGAGTTACCTTAGTCTTGATTTTACAATCTCTTTTTTAAGAATGTGTATATTGTACTCATGATATTCATTGTAGTATGATTCACATTTGTGTCTGGGTTGCTTGTTTCCTGGTCATTACACTGTACTTGTTTTTTATTGTACACTGTATTAACATATTTTAATGAAGTATCTTTCATTCCATAATTAGTAAGGAAAATGTATCTTTTATGTACTAGTAGTACTTAAGGTAAATTTGAGTGACACATTTTGGCTTTAATTTTTTATTTTATTTAACTCAATACCAAGCTCTTTCTTAACTTATCTAATAAATTTGCATGCAGTATAATTGGTTAACCGCAAAGGAAAATATTCCATATTACAGTATACTGTATTAGACCAGTAATTCCTGTAAAATAAATGTTTAGTGCACCAATAGCTATACAGTTTCCCTAGTTTGGAAGTAATTAGTTCAAGGTTTAGCATTTCCATTATTCCTGGTGGATGAAATGTATCGGTAGATTGTGCTGGTTTTGCATGACTTGTGTACTTGGTACTGTAAAATTTTATATTTTCAATAAATAATTTAAATATTACTAATGTTGTTGTTGATGTTCTCCCGGGGCAGAATGGCCTCCTGCCCTACAGACCCCTGGTACACTGTGGTCGCAGTAATAAAAAAAAATAGAGGGGCTGGCCCTATATGCCTGGGCTACCAAAGCACATCCCAGGGAAATGGGACCAGAGCTTACTGGATCAGGGAGTCTGGGGGCCTCCGACTGCCAGAGAGATTGGGGAGAAGGTTGGCTGTGGGCCCAAGTCCATGTTACCACAATTGATTGATTGATGGATATTAGGCTTGGCAACATGGAGGTCCTATAGCGCCAGAAAAAAGGTGATAGAGAGGTGTGACAGCAAACAGGAAGAAAATGAAAAGAAAAGAGAGACGGTTGAAGAAATGAAAGATGGGAACCATTTAATCTGGTCTCTCACTAGCGGCATTCCTAGCATGGAAATCCCCGAAATCCAGGCAGAGCAGGGGCCGGAGCCCCCTTAGTCTAGCTCGCCAGGTCTCGGACACAAGCCCCCAACCACGTCAAGGCAGTTCCCGTTGGGGGATGTTACCACAAGAGCTACAAGTGGGGGCCTCACTTTCCATGAGCCCAGCCCTGAAGGGACCATAGGGGGAGGGACTTTACATTGCTGCATACAAACGAGAATTCATCCCCTGTGCTGGCAGTCCACACAGCAGTGATAAAAACTCTATCATTTTCACCACATTTGAACTAGATTCGTCTGAAAAACACTACAATTAAATAGAATTGGGTAGATCTCACCTAACCTAGCCTAATCAGGATCGTGGCAAACTACCGAGACCTAACCTTGGCAAAATACGGGGTTGGATGTAAACATTTGGCAGTCATCTTGAATTGATGATACATTATTGTACTGGAACCAATGGTCCATGTTAATGCATTTGCGATGGAAATACCCAATAAGGAAATGACATACATGTACTGTATTTAGAATATAATTGACCTCTAATAAGTTTGTGCGGCACACAGTACTCTTTAATGTCTTCCACTTTAAGCAGCACAGAGATGACAAAACTATTTCAATGAAATATATGATAAAACTGCATGTGGTTATCACGAAAAATGACCCGTGTGAGGGAAGTTTATAGTATCTTGCCACGAAAAAGTGGCCCATGTGAAGGAAGTTCACAGCATCCCACCACAAAAAGTGGCAGTCACCATCCACTGAAAAGTAGCTCAACTTTCCGAGACCTCTGTCGGTGTCTCAGCTGTGGCCCAGCAGCAGGCCAGCAGCTCGACACTACGCCAACGTTTGCTGGTGGAGGATCGACGAACTACGTATTGAAATCATACAGCTGTTTACTGTTCACTACTCCACTTGTTATAGTTATAATCTAATCTGTTATCGGGTGACGTGGGATATTTTGGCACATACAATCAAGGTGCATATAATTCGTATTAGGCTATATTTGTAGCAACATTTATCTTAAAACAATCTAAAAACAAAAAAGAGAGATATAATTGGTATGAAAATATAGAGTACAAATTTACCGGTCAGGTTAAAATAATAGGTTGGTGCCGTGGAGGAACTGTCAAAACAAAAATGGAAGACGTGGCACATGTAAACATTGGCCAGGTCAGAGAAAATTTATCCAACTGGGAGGAAGACAGGTCACCTCTGGCCCCACTGACCCCCAGGGAACGTGATTCAATAATAGAACTAACATCAGCATCAGGTTGGAGGCCATTACCATCACCAATAAATAATAAGAAGCATTATGATGGAGGTGACGTGTTGGTTCCGGCTAATATAATTAATACTCAACCTGATCCTAAATTACTTCATAGTCTACATACAATGAAACTTGGAGAACTGAGAATTGAGTCCAGTCAGCAGGTTAGTGTGTGTGTGAGAGATTTTTATGTTTTGGTTTATTTACGGTAAGCAGGTTTGTGTGTGTGTGTGTGTGTGAGATTTTTATGTTTTGGTTTATTTACGGTAAGCAGGTTTGTGTGTGTGAGATTTTTATGTTTTGGTTTATTTACGGTAAGCAGGTTAGTGTGTGAGAGAGAGAATTTTATGATGTTATATTGGTTAATTTACACTAAGCAGGTTTGTGTGTATGTGTCAGTGATTTTGGTATTTATTTAAAGAATTTCTGTTTTGTAGCAGTGTTGTCAGATCCGGCTCGGTCGCAGTATTTTGCTCCAGTTCTATGTTTAGTAATAGATGATTATGTTTACAGTTCTTGACATGGTTTGCTGGTGTGGAGATGGAGATGTGTGAAGAGCAGGATGGACCCTACAGAAGTTATGTCAATCAGTTGGAAAGCCACAAATCAGAATGTGATGCTCTTTTGTCTCAGCTTGATCAGGCCTTAGGCAACCTACAGCATCTGTCATCACAGGTAAAGATATATGTCAGCCTACAGTATATGCAATGTATCTAGTATTTAACTGAACAAAGACGTATGTATTCCAGAAAGTCATGTAACCTCATAAGCTATCTGTCCTAACCAATGAATAGAGGGCAAAGCTATGAAGTTATATTAATATTAATAAAGAACTTGTTACTCATTAGTATAATTGTATTAATTAATTGTACGGTATTTATTATTTTTTTAGGTTAATTACTTCCTTAGTTTATTTATGTTAACATATTAATGTGTTTTACAGTATACAAGTGTATCAAACAAGACAAGTGCTCTCCATACAGACTGTGAGCACTTGTTGGCAGAACAGACAAGACTCACCAACAAGGCAGATACCATAGAAAGCAAATTGACTTACTTTAAAGAAGTGGATAGAATCAGCCAGAAGCTCAACTCTCCAGCATTCCAAGTCACAAGTGAAGGATTCATCCCTCTCCTCGCCAAAATTGACGAGTGCATCGGCTATATGAACACAAACCTGACCTTTCAAGAGTCTGCTTTATACTTAGCCAAATATAAACACTGTCTCAGCAGGGCATTAGGTATGGTGAAATCCTATGTGACAAAATCCTTAGAAAATGCAACCCAGCAGGTACTCCCCAAACCAGGCTCAGAGAAACCCACAACAGACAATGCTGCTATTCTCTACTACAGCAAATTTCGGACTAACGCCCCAAGGATAAAGTCGCTCATGGCAGAGATCGAAGACCGGGTCGAGAACAGTCCCGAATACACCAACTTGCTGAATGACTGCCACCAGTGTTACTTCGCCCAACGTCAGAGGCTGCTCAGTCCCTGTGTCACCGATGCCGTCAAACAGTTGTCACAGCGGTACAAGAGGGACTACTGTTCACTGGTACGCAGTGGATGTGCCTTCCTTGTCCATGTGTGTGAGGATGAACATGCACTATTTCACCAGGTAAGGATAATGCATTGTGTTTGGAGACTGTAAGATAGATTTTCACAGATGTTTTGCTTAAGTGATTGGAGACAGAACAAGGATGGCATTGCAAAGTCTCTATTCAATTGCTACAGGAGAAGTTTGAAAGAATGTCAAAATTAATATGTATGGCATTTCTATCTTTACACATGCATTGCAAAAGAGTCCGCAGAATATAACGAGTGTTCCCCATAGTTTTTTTCAGCAGGAACACCTGAACTGGACACCTTCTTACAAAACCTCTGTACCGGCCTGTACGACGTCCTCCGGCCCCTCATCATCCATATCGACCACCTGGAAACTCTCTCAGAACTTTGCAACATCCTTAGAAGAGGGTGAGTTTGTGTACCCTAAGAGAGCAATAATATCTAACCAATCCTGGTAAAGTTTATATTTATTACGAGTCTTTACTTTTTATTGAAGATTCAGTTTTTAGTGGGTGATCATTTTCTATTAATTTGTTTTACTTGTAGTGTGTGTGTATAAAGAGTGAGCTAAAACTTCTAACCCATCTTAGTGAATCATTAAAGTATGTGTTTATTACAAATTTTTACTTTATTGAAGATTCAGTTTCTGATTTATTGTTATTAACTGGATATATTTATCTGTGTTTATTAATTTGTATATATTTATGTATGTATTCATATACCGGTGCAGTACTTATGTTTTGTATTTATCTTTTTATTTATTTTATTTATCTTTTTATTTATTTTATTTATCTTTATATTTATTTTATTTATATTTTTATTTATTTTATTTATATTTTTATTTATTTTATTTATATTTTTATTTATATTTTTATTTATTTATTTATTTATTTATATATTTATATTTGTTTACATTGTAGAATGATAGAGGAACACCTTCAGAACAACCCAACCCAGCTAGCACCGCTCACCTCAGTCGTGAACCAGATGCTGGAGGATGCACAGGAGCGGCTCGTGTACCGCGCCCACATCTATGTCCAGACAGACATTACCAACTTCCGTCCGGCCCCGGGTGACCTCGCCTACCCCAGCAAACTACAGATGATGGAGAGCATTGCCGAGAGTCTGGCCAGTCAGAGAAAGATGCATTCCAGGAATCCATCAATGTCTTCCATTAGTTCAGTTAGGTTAGTACTATCCTGTGTACTGTATGTTAACAGATCTCTGCTTTATACTTTACAGGGGGAATCCTTTATGGTTGAAATTTATGTATCAGTTTTTTTTATATTTGGTAGTTACTGTATAAAAATATACAGTAAAAGTCCCTTAATCTGGAAGGCAGGGAGGTTTGAGGCTTCCGGATTAGCGAAAATTCCATGTTATCAAAAAATACCCCCCAAAATACGGATGAAATACTCTTATTACTGTACTTTTAAATACAGGTTTCTCTGTCACACATAATTTATGAGGGAGGGAGGGAGGGGGTGGTGAGGTCTGCTTGATGAAATTTCCCTAACTTCACCTTTAAAATTTCCCTTTTTGCCTCAATAATTTCCTGTTTATTCAAGAATAATTATGGTCTTCTTAGTACTTCATCTGGTAGAAATTTCATTGGTTATTCTTTAACTATCTTTATATAATTTCCCAAAACAAATAAATTTCCCTGCCCTTGTTGGCAGATACAGGGAAATTTCTCTGTTTTAGGGAATTTGTAGTCGACACAGGGACATTATATAAACATAGTTCAAGAGTAAACAAGGAAATTTATACCAGACTAAATACCAAAAATAAAGACTGTTAATGTTCAAGAGAAGAGTAAACAGGGTTTTATTGAGGCGAATAGGGAATTTGTTTTGTTGAAGTTAGGGAAATTTTGTGCATCAGTCCTGTCAACACTGGCTGTCACACGTAATTATTTTCATGTATTTTCAACAGATGTAAATGAGTTGATTGAAGTAGCTTATAACCTGTGGACCAAGAAGATCTTTCCTATGACGTGGAATATTTGTTGATGCTATACACAGCTTTGGTAGACAAGCTGCTATTGTACAGGATATTAATTAATAAGTGATTATTACCAACAAGTCAGACACTAGTGAAGAAACAGCCGAAGTTGCTATTGTTTTCTACAGGATAATAATTTAAGAGTGATTATTGTTAACAGGTCAGCCACTAGTGAAGAAGTGGCTAACATTACCAAAGCAGCAGAGGAAAGGTTCTCCCGTGTGGGCACATCCCCAGCAGACCTACATGGCATGTGGTACCCAACAGTTCGACGCACATTAATGTGTCTATTTAAGCTCTACCGATGTGTTGACAGAAGTATATTTCAGGTAATACCAAGCATTCTGTGTAATTGTTATACAATTTGGCTAAAATACCAGTAAATAGGAATACAGTACAGTAATGTTTTCAACTTTTGAGTGTATAGTTATTTGTTGAAGGGAAGATTCTATTATTGGTGAAATATGTTAGAAAACAGATTCCCTCACTGGTATTAACAGGGGATTTGTTTGGAGACTTCACAGACCTTCCAGTTCACCACAAAAGAATCTCCCGTTAAGTCATTTAGATATTTTATTATAAATTCCCTCCTTCTTGCCAGGGACTGTCTCTGGAAGCACTGTCAGCATGTATGCAGAGTCTGAGTGTGGCGTCAGTAACCATCAGTAAGACCTCCTCGGCTTTAGATGCTCAACTCTTTGAAATAAAACACTTGCTCATCCTAAGAGAACAGATGGCACCTTTCCAGGTTTGTTGATGTACAACAGTATACATGTATTATAAAGTATGACTCAGCTACCTGTCCCTGTCATACACACAGTCAGTAGAAATTTATGTGAACCCTGTCAGTGTGAAGTGGGTTGAATTATTCATTTACAGAACTATCTGCTGTTCCTTCATTAACTCTTTCTCTACTCATTATAGTCACAACCCAAGTAGTTTTGAACAACATAGGTAAACAAGAGGACTGATATGCCACAATAGGCTATGTGAAACTTACCATATAATGTGCTGTACTCAGTTAAGTAATATTCTGAGTGAAATTTTTGGAATATGATGCACTTGAGTGTACAGAAGGTCCTCGATATAAGATGATTAAATTTAGCACAATCCTTATAACACAGGCTAAGTAAATCATGAAGTCTGTATATAGGTAATGAATAACATAAACCAGGGAAAATATTTTGTGGTCTTCATTAAGGCCTGAGAAAACATTTGGAGGTCTTCATTGAGGTGGTGAATACAAGTACTTTTTCATGTTGTATAAAGGGTCACCTGCACTTAAATTTCTCTAGGTTTTAGGGCCCTTTCAGACCCGAGTCATCCCCTTCAATTCCTCTATGGTCTCTCCTTTCATTGTTTCCTCCCCAGCTTTCTGTCCCTCCTGTTTGTCTCCTCCCTCATGCTACAAGGTCTTCAAGGACTAGTGCAGTCTTCCTTTGTCCCCTTTAATTCAATCATTCTCTCTTTTAGGTTGATGCTTGTTTACACGAGACGAGCCTGGACTGGAGCAAAATTCGCACGGCAGCTCTAGGACTGGTGCAAAAGAGAGGAAGGCTCTTTTCTCTCTCATCCAATAATGCATTACTAGAATTCATTGTAGAGGGAACACCACAAGTAAGTAACATGCATCATTTGTGTGTCCAGTATGCGTGAGAGTTGGCCATAAGGGGGTATTACACTTTTACTACATTAGAGTGCCTTGATTCCTCCTAAGTCTGCTGGGAAATAGGACCAAATGAACAAATATAATGGTTGTCTGTTGCTTGGAATCTAACTGGTGGTCTGCCTCTCACACCAGGTCCCACAACTTCACTTCCATACACCTTCTTTACAAACTCCGGACTCAACAATTTAATAACATCCTACAGGGATTAAGCAATGAATAATCAGTAGAAGATAAATGAGAGAAAGAGTAATTCAAACATACAGTGAACAACTAGTCATCCACTAGAAATGATTGGGGCAAAAGGGAAATAGTTGATAAAATCTCGGCAGAAGCTTCAGTTCCCTTCCCAGGCAGTGAAAATCAGACACATGCAAGGCTGGATTACTGTACTATTAGTGCTCTCTGCTCCATTTCCTATAAATTTAATTCAGTAAGTGGAAGTCTTAGGAACAGATAAATATATAAGATCCTCCATTTGTATGAAATAGTGTATGTAATTTATGTTTCAGGTGACGGAACAAAAACTTGACTCCAAGAGAGACCTTGATAACCGGCTAAAGAAGTTGTGTGAGCAGCTGATAACAACCTGTACAGCAACCCTTGCCAATCCTCTCACAGTCTTCCTCTCCAAGGCTGATGTTATATTACAGATGAACAAAGAAGAAAATGTCAAGCCCATCATCCTCAAAAACCAACCATTTGCTATTCCAGAAAAGGTAAGAAAAGAAGCAATTTGGTCTTAATATACTTGTATACTGAAATCTTTTAACTGCAAAGAACTTTAGTACAATAATATTCTGTGGCGTGTGACAAGCTGAGTGTGTTAATCTAAATTTCTGTCCACACACACAGGTTGCAGACATTGTGAGCAGCTGCCTCAAAAACATCCGTACACACCTGCCCAACATCCAGCGCAGCATGCAGCTCTACCTGGCCAACCGTGACACAGAGTTCATCCTCTTCAAGCCTGTACGTACAAATGTCACCTCGTCTTTCGCTAGGCTCCAGAACATCTTGAACGATAACTTCTCCGAAGAGGATAAGGTTATTATAGCATGCCCGACTCAGGAGGAAGTATCGGCGCTACTCTCCTCACTGTTCAAAAGCTAATACTGTAGATCGTAGCATTCATATTACATGTCATCCGGTATATTTTTCTGTGACTGAGAGTAAATATCAACCTCTGATATCATCTGATACCTTGGGAGTTTCTCTTGTTGGTAAATTGGAAGGATACTGATTCCTTGTAACTATATCAGAATAGAGAACCTTCCAATTCTCGAAGAAAAGAATCTCCCCTTAATGTTTGGTTGGTTGACATGTGGCTCACTTCTCGGTGGCAAGCTTTGACCAATCACAATTAGCCTTGACGGTATCAATCTTAAATATTTACCAACAGTCATATGAGAAAGGATAGTAGTGATGATGATAATAATACAAAATTTAATATTTAATCTTTATTGCACAGCTTGTATCACTAAGTTGAATCAGCCAGTGTAATGCAGATTGTACAGTATTGTTGATTTCTGCTCTGCTTTAAAGATAATTTAAGTGGCATGTTTAATAGTTACATCTTACAGAGATGACCTAACAAATTGCCTAATTTAAGCCTTTGTGATACCTGATGTGCTCGTGTACAGGTTAGAGAAATACAAGGAGGCAAGAAGTAAGACTAGTCAGTGCCACTTTGCTGCATCACATGATTAAATATATCAGTATTTAGGCCTGTCTGAGATTTGTCGTATTTAAGGAATAAGGCCTTTAACACTTTTAATGCCTTATGGCTCATCACTGGTGGGTGTTTGAATAGCTAAGAAGTGCATCATTAGTAAGTACAGTATAATAACATGAAACAAGTGTGATCCCATACACTTTCACTCATCCAATACATTACAGTTCTTGCAGGTAAGCTCAGGAAGTCATTTATACACAGCCTGCTGACAGAATCTGAAGGAGTAGAGATGGCTATAAGGAAAGGTAAATGGACAGTTTATTCTATATTCTATGTAGAATATATGTTGTTATTCTTCATTTAATTGAATTTACAGTATATGCAAATTAATCTTACCAGGATTTATTAATCTTTAAATTTGATATAAATTGTATAGTAATTTTTAAGGGTAAATTCCAGTGATAAAAATGAACTAGTGTGTCATGCACTGTAAGTTTGAAACCATGACGTTCACTGAATCAGAAGGGCATACTACAAGCACAAGTTCACCAATATAACTTTAAATATAAAATGTGTGCAATGTACAGTATAGCACCAGAGAAAACCTGATAAAAAGCCCTTCTTATGCTACAGGGGATGTAGGAGAAGTGAACACTGTGATCCACAGTTATGGGACTCCCTATACAGTATTACAATGTTACCAAGTCAGATTTGTAGACCAGTGGGTTCACAAATACAAAACATATATTGAATTGCAGCTGAGACAAATGTGACACCAATAAGTAATTCAAGCAGGAATTCTCATAACAGGTGTGTCTCAAGGTCTCTGTAAAATATGCACTTTTGTGTCACTCTTCTTCTCTGTCTTACCTAAAGACTCTTTCCTTTTTTTGGAAGTACATGTATTCTGAGTTAGAGCCGTACACCTGAGCATTTATATATCATCATTGCCTGTCCATGACTTTTACTGCACAAGACACTTAGTACTACTGGCCAAAAATGTGGTGTGTAAGTTTCCAGTAACTCACTGAAGTTGTCAGTTAATAATTATATTGCATCTCAATTTAATCTAAACATAAAAAATAGTGAAGACTAGTTATTGTATATCCAGGTGAAGGTTTTTGGATTGATAATGACACTTATGGCACTCTTAGGTTTGTAACTCAGGATTCTGGTATGGGACTCTTCCCATTGACCGAGACAATTAAATACTACATTAAACATATCATGTAAACATCACTTCATTTACAACAATTATTCTACTTCTTCCACTTTCAAATACTATACACACAAAGTTTTACTCTTTAGTAGATAGTAGATTCTCTTATTATCACTGGAATTACCTTAAAAACACTAATCATACCAGAAGTTTTAAGTTTAGACAAATTAATTAATTACCGTAAGACCAACTGGGAGATATACTGTAACAAGTGGGGAAAGTATGTGAAATGCACAATAAATATCAAGATTAAACTTTCCTTAAAATCAGCCAACTTGCTTATGCTGGTAACAACTAATACAAAAAAAAAAGAGAAACTTTGCCATCAGATTACAATTATCAGGTGCAACACACAAATGGTCATCTCTCAGATTCTTTAGTTTGTTTTTATCTGACCTGAAAGTAATTGCCCATGGGAAATATAATTATCACAGAGGCTTATTTGACTGGCTGAAGTGTGGTTACTTACTGTTTCAAGGCCAAGTTAGTTCATCTCTGAGGTCTGACTACTTGAATATTGTCACACAAATTAAAGGGGTTGAGATTATGTCATTAGTCTGGAGGATACTGGTTCCTGTAAAAATAACCATGAAATACCACTTTGGAATATACTGTAGTTTGTTAGTAAAAGAGCCTGGGGGAAACAGTAGCCTTCAACTCCCTGACAGAATCTTGGTACTCTTGAAACATTGTTATTAATTTTTGTATAAAAGTATGATGGAAGTGTATGACTTGAGGGGAGGGGGGATATTTATGTTTAACAAGTCTATGCAAATACACTATATTTTGAATTTGTATATTTGAAAATCAGTAATAAATTTGCAGATTATTGTCTGTCCTTCCTTGACACTTGAATGTAATACATAAATAATTTTAAGTTTCTGGGCTTTTGAAATAGAATCAAAGATTTATATGTTGGCCTAGTACAGACAAGCAGTAGGGAAATAGAAATGAAGTTCCTTTGGTAAGTTAGCACTGGTTGGTCTCGGCTATTTTTTCGGATCACACTACCAGTATTTGTATGGCTGTGTGTGTGCAAAATGAGTCATTACTTTCCAGTATGTGTCAAGTTTAGTATGGTAAACTTTGTGTGGATTTTTATGAAATGTATGCATGTTAGTTTATATAAAATAGGTCTATTATATATTCCTACCTTTAAAACTAGTGAAATGCTGTAATTACTTCAAAACATATTAGACTAGTTCATCAGTTTAATATCTTCTCAGCATTATCCTCATTGCTTTCATCATCATCATCATCCTCCTCTTCTTTCTTTGGTTCCCGATCCTCTTGGAACTCTAGATGAGCAGAGGCAAGAAGTTCTCCTTTATCTTCCTCCTCTGCATCAGGGAGCTCGGAAATATTGTCATCTTCGTCAAGAGTAACCTCCCTTTTGGGGGACTCTGTTTTCACTGAAGGATCCTCAGGATCTTGTTTTGAAAAGGGAGGATTTACTTGTGGTTCTTCAATCTGGAATATATAAAATAGACTGTATAGTTTGCCATGCTAGAGATTAGTACAGTTGTTCCTCAGTTAAGACATGTATTTGATTCCACAAACCTACCTTGTTAAAGAAATATTGTAATAATATGAGTCAACCACCATTCTTTAGTGCACCTCGGCCCAAACTCCACATTCTGACCTCTTGTGGTAAAAAAAAAAAAAAAAATTGGTAACCCCTAAATTTTTCATTTGTATATCACTCTGAAAAGTACTGTCAGTTTAACTATATTAATATTGTTAGTCAAGAGAAGGGATGACTATATGAAGTTGGGGAGGGGAGCCACAATTGGATAGGTGGCTTCAAATTCAAATGAGTGGTGCTAATTTTAATGAACTACTGTAACCTTAAAACATTGCCTGAGGTGGAGAAACAGCAGCAAAGTTTCAGCATTGACAACAATTACATTTACAGAATTGTAAGTCTATAATTTTTTTTTTTTTTTTAAATACTAAAGTCCTTCAGGTCTGACAAGGAATATGGCCCAAGATAACTAATAGTATACATTATGTTATATTTAGATAGGGTAGGATTTTGTTGGGTCGGGTCGGGATGAGTTGGACTGCCTTGCAATAGGTCAGGCTGGTTTGGCTTGAGTCATAATAGGACATCATACCCACCTGTGCTGTATCGTCCTGAGCTTGGAGTCTGTTGCGGCCATTCTTCTTGCGAAACACAGACCCATCTACCCCGAGTAGTGCTGCCAGCTTAGCTCCATTCTCAATTACCTGCCAAGAAATCGGTACAGGTTGAATATAATCCTTAATTTTTCACTGTTATGGGTTTGTGTTATACTGTTTTCTGTGAATCCATGTACAGTAAACCCTGATTATCCACTAGGTTAATGGGTATGTAATACTGTATACAAAGAGGGTTTAATGTACATATTCATTACTAACAGTGCAATACACACCCATAACACCAATGGAAAACAACGAATGACTGCACTCATTTAGGAGAAAACACCATAACAGTAAATTGGAGGGATAATGAATCCTCTAAACTATGTCATGAAACACATACACTATTAGCAACATTGAGGCAGTTTGGAGGAATCAATAACCCTCCAACTTACCAAAAAAGATTATCTCCCCTTTATAAAATATCCATATATCATCAATACACCTTTTTTTCTTTCTGTAACTGGTGGTGAATTTCAGGTCCAGATAAGATGAAAAAGTAAGCTACTGTACTTAATAGAGTGAGAGACAGTGCGCCTTGATAAAGACCACAACTAATACAAGATTTTCATTCTTTTTCCAAGCTCACATATTCCTCAGCTTCACCCATTAGGTTCCACAACCATGGTCATGCATTTAATTTACATGGAAACATTTCAAATAAATAATTTACACATTTTATTTCACTTATGCCACAATACATTTGAGTGACCGTATCGTGTAATTTTTCTCACCTCAGAATCCAAGTCGGCTCCAGTAGACTGACGGAACTTCACCATTCGTATTTCAAATTCATTTATCATTTTCAAGGCTCCATCCTGTAGAGAAAGTTTAATATCCTTGAATTTTTTTTTAATGTTTTGACACTGGACATAGGCTTCATTAAGCCCATTGAAAGCTATAAGAGGTAAACAAAGTATATTCAGTGACTTGTAAAACAATAGTCAATCTTAACTTTATATGAACTGATCTAGTTCAGTCTATTTATGATTGAAGAAATTAATTCATGAAGGGACCTTTTCCCTTATTCATCCAAGTATATAATCATTAAGTTGTTTTAACCTGACAATAAAATACAAGTCATCAGCTATCATATAAAGGTTTAAAATGTGTGTGCATTTTCTGTTTAACTGACCTTATCCTCATGATTGTAGAGGAATATGGCAAAGTTAAGACACACGCTGGGGTCCCTTGCCTCCAGTGTTACCGCTTGTTCATACGCCTGCCTTGCATTCTCTTCATCATCCAGGTAAGTCAGGGCAACTGGTTTGGGAAGGATTCATAAAACATCAGAAAGAAAGACAGACAACTGGTAACAGACAGACAGAACATTAAAAAGAAACAATGGTTACTATTGATGGTGATGTAATAATTTAATGTTTAACTCGGGTATATACATATTTATGATACACTTTAAGTCGGTTTATATTGCTGATGCATTACTCCCTCCAAGGAACATTCTACTAACAGGTGGTCATGATAGAAGTGCCTAAAGGTTACTTTATCATTACACCTCTATTGAACTTTCTTTAATTCATATCCTTTTTCCCACCATCTCTCCTGTATACATCCCTGTAAGGCAGTTATTGCCTGAACTGATGTGGGCAGTACTTTAAGGGTTTTGGTGCTCCTTCTTCAGCACCAGCCATCCCCTTTTAATTCTACAACTGTCCCTCCTTTTCTTTGTGCTTGCTGTCCCACCTCTCCTTCATCCTACAGGGTCTTCCAGGCCTAGGGCAGTCTTCTTTCAATCGTAAATCTAATAACTATTTATATATACATTTCATACAAAACCATTTCATTCATAAGTGCATACTGGCCAAAAGCATGAAGATGTGTCCTCTGGTTGGTCTGAGATTGACAGCAGCTGAGAGGAAATGGAAGGCAGAGGTGTACTGTTGCATAGTCAGGTGGACCAGACCCAGGTTGTACAGGATCTTCCAATCAAATGGTGCCAGGTAGTTGGCTCGTTTCAGACAGCTGATTGCCTTGAAATTTAAGGAATATATAAATACAAAGATGTCAGGAGACATGGGTGTTTGTGAATGCATATGGGCTGGGAAGTGAGAGGGATGAGGTAGAGAGAAGACAGTTTTGGAATGAATTGGAGGAGTGTATAGAGTTTTGGGCAGAATGTGAACATCATACTTTTGGGAGATTTGAAAGCAGGAGTGGGGGATGAGATAGTAGATATGAGTAGAGGAGGGTGGTGAATGCTTGAAGGGTGGAGGCAACTTCAAGGTCCTTGAGGAAGGGGCCTGCATTAAGTGTGGCCCATGGACTGGTTGGATGCAGGAGGGGAAGTTTGCCTTGTAGTAAAATGGCAGGGGTATACCAGCTTTTGCTGTAGGACCTTGCTATGGATGCAAACGTAGCTGTACCCATTGTAGTCCCACGAGGAGATGTGGTTGTGCTGTGGGGGTTGCTCCCTCCTCCAACGGGGATTGGGGGGTTGAGATGTAGAATGTGTGTGTGGGGGAGTTCTAAGTTTGGGCATTTGTGTTTCAGAGGGTGTGCAAGTTGATGGGACCACCTCTAGCAATATGTATGTATGTATAAATACAAAGCTAAGTAGACAAGTGTTATATACCAAGAAAAGGGACTGGACCAACTTAAATATCTACATATATTGCTGCAAAAATATACTGTATGTCAAGATACACATCAACTAGAGTACAAATGTATGTCCATTGTAAAACAAACAGGTAACATGGTCAACACAACAACACTCACTGCAACATATTTCTTTTTTCCAAAGAAGCACATGGCAATGTTGTTCCAGAGTGGTGGGGACTCAGGAATGGTCTGTGCAGCCACCCGGTACTTGGCCAGGGCCACATCAAAGTCCTGGTGGCTCTGTTAAGGAAGATGAGAGTAATGATCAATAGTATAGTGTGACTTGTATATTACAATGCAGTACAGTACTATATATACATGGTTCATGGTTGTGTACAATGGGTCAATACATGCCATTAAATGTGCAATATTTGTCTTGTGCTATTATATGTTACTATTTAATTATGGTACTGGTAAATATCAAAAGCGTGTGTTTATCAACCTCCTAAATGGATACATACAAAACTTACATGTAATTTTTATATCAATATAAAGATAGCTACTTACCTAACACAGCTTGCAATTTTGATATGGTACAGTGCATCACACAAACAGCAGAGAGTGAGAGCAAACTCCAACATAAGCTGAAACAATTCAAGGAGTGCCATGTGAAAGTTGCATATTATATTCACACTACTGTACATAATTTAAGAGGAAAAACTTTTGATGGTAAATTGGAGGGCTGCTGAATCCTCCAAACCATATCACGAAACTGATGCCTAAGTACATGTAGAAACATTGAGGTGATTTGTTTTATGGAACAGGAGGAATCAGTAGCCCTCCACTATACCCCAAAAAAATATTCCCTTTAAATTTCTAGTGACGTGCTGGTGCAAACAGAGGAAACACTTCACCTGTCAACAGTATATTTGTCTGAGAAAACACACAAGTAAATTTCTATATTGCATTGAATAACATAAATATAAGGTGCAATATATGTGATCCTTTGTGGGGAAAGTGGATACGGTGATGATACAAAGACTGGTGTGCTATCCATGTGGAATTTTCTCATTTAAATCAAATCCCCTTCATGAAACCAAACTTATATTATACAATATTTCAATGCTTATTCTACCACCAATACAAAAATACAAAAACAACTAAAAATCAAAATTCAAATAAAGTAATGAATGAACAGGAAATAATTTTAAAAAGATGCCATGTTATTTTGCTATGGTTTAAAATATGTACTTACCCCTTCTCAAATCTCACTGGCTAATGTGTGGATTAATGATTCACTTCAACAACACTGCTACATATGCATGTGAAGAGTGAGAGTAGGGGAAAACTACATCATAAGGCAACCGGACATGGATTAAATTATCATGATATAATATGATGTATGGGTTCTAAAAAATGATTCGGCACCCCATTATTGATACTTTCACAAAGATCACTGTTACAGACGGTGTGAATACATGATTGAGAATCCCTCACTCATGTTGTATGGCATTCTGGGCCTAATGCATGAATATCAGTAGTGTTGTCAATAGTGAGTTACCAGTACGATGACTCCATAGATACACCACACCATCGTCAACACCACAGACATTCTTGGATAAGGCCCAAGGAGTCATGCTGTAAAAGTAGAGTGCCCAAGTGTATTGTATGGCCTGCACCTTTTTGTAATGTGGCAACACAGGTTAAATTTACTGACAAGACCACGAGCACCAAACCTGCATCATAGAGCCAGCAGCAAGGATGGCCCTGGTGTTGGTGGGATCAAAGGTGAGTGTAGTGCCCAGGTGTTCAAAGGCCTGCTGGTACTTGCCAAGCTGCATATACAGGAGTCCAAGAGTCGTGTGCAGCTCGCTATTCTCGGGGAAATACCTGCGAATAGATGACAAATATCGTTATAAGGGATAAGTACAGTCTTCATAAGTCTGGAGCAACTAATTCCTCCAAAATATTCTAAGCAATTGACCACCATTTTTGTTTTTTATTCTGGTCCTGTGTCCGAGCAAGCTTTGGAGGAATCTAAAGGTGCTCTAATGTACCAAAAGTATACTATTCCCTTGAGTTACGTGTACAGTACCAGTAACTAACAAACTATGAAGAAGTACAGTACCATACATAAGGTCTGTACTACAACTGAGTCAAGGGAGATGATACCAGTTAACTTGTAATGTACAGTTATGTGTAGCCTGCCAATCTCTGTTAGCATCTGAGCCTGAATAGTAATCAACTAATATCTGATGTAATATATATAACTTTATTTAGCATTGTACTTGATATTTTATTTTTTTCAGCTAATAAGTTAATGTTTACCTTCATTTAAGTATCCATTATTATCTAACTTTAACTACAGGTAACTATAAAATAAAATTTCATATTTACCGGTACACTAAAACACGAAAATCAGACTTGACAAACAATCACAATGGGACAGTTACCAGGACTTACTCAATGGCAGCACGGTAGGTGTTGATGGCGGAAGGAATATCATTTTCCAACAGGTATATCTTAGCTAGGGTTGAGAAGGTCTGGTGGTGTTTGTTTTGTTCTAGGGCAAACAGCAACTGTTCTCGTGCTCCCTCGTAGTCTTTCATGTGCATGTAACACACACCTGGATTGGGAAGGGAAGTTACCATAAGTAAAGTATTGTAAAGTATTATTCAAGATCCGTGGTATGACACAAACTTCTAGTTACAACTTGCTACAACTGTCGTAAAGAAAGAGTCTATAAAATACCGAGGTTGTGATGGAGTTCCCAGTCTGGTTTGTCCAGTTTGTCCTCTGCCTGTAGGTACGCTTCCACAGCTAACCGGTGACGACCTAGTAGATACCTGGACAAGGAAGTTCAAAGCTTGTAATATAGGAATGAAAGGGCAATTTTGCTATAGCCTACAGAGTGTAAAAGCTAGAAACATGTAGTCGAAGTCTCAATAAATTCAACGACACCAATGTATTCAACATCACAACTTACTCAACTATTCAATTCTGGAATGTCACAATTTACAGCACTGTGTTCAGTTCTTACTTATGTCTCACATTTTAACAATGTTTCAAATTACTGTTTATATTTACTTAATATCTTAATGCATAATATTAAGGTATAGATCTGGAAAAGCATAAACTTTGTTGTATATTTTTATCATTAAAGAGGCTACTAATATAATTTTAAATATAAAATTCAGGTACGGACAGAAGTGGACGTGGAGCTCATAGACCTCCTGGTCAGAAATTATGTACCATGAGTGTACTCATCACAAATTATAGAACATATACAGCAATGTTGAGTACAACCCACTACAGTGCACCTCATGCAAGTAACAAGTACAGTACTTAAATTTTGGGAGTGATCTGGTTTTGGATCTGGCAACATTAAGAATGAGGGTGAAGTACTGGTGTCTTTTCTGACTGACTCACAAAATGCTTGGGGTGATGATCCACTTCTCAGCTACGGTGGAGATATGTGGTCTCACAATGCTGTTTTTAGAATAATATCAACAGCATTCAGGAAAACAGTAACTTATATCAAATTACAGGGATGTAAAGATACAATACTAACAAGGCTCGGGCCATCTGCTTGATGTTATCAACACTACTGGGGTTGAGGATGTTGCACAACTGGAATAACTCAAAGGATTCCTGAATCTTCCCTTCTTGACGCAGGATGAGGCCCTGGAATGGAAAGAACAGAACTGGTCCATCAATTAGATTGAGCTGTTCACAACCTAATGCATCATTAAATTTGTCCTTAAAAGAATGCTACAGTCATATTATCCTATATCCTGAAATACAGATTTTGCAAGAGTATGTACTCATTAATTTAAAAAAATTGTGCAAAACAATTAAATATATGTACAGTACAGTACTGTATTTATAAAGTTAGTGTACAGTACATTAGGCTGCCAATTGTTATTTTTATGTTAATGATTACATTAAACATATTGCTTAGATGCTTCTGGGACACAGCATCATGCTCATTTAGTCTACAGCAAGAGACAAGTACTATAAATACAACACCTGAACATAGTTGGCATATTCACACATCCCACGAGTCTCTTCCAGCTGCTCTCTGATGAGTTGCTTACACATGTCAAACTCTCTTCTAACATAGTGGAGATGGATGAGCCAGTTACGCCTCTCCACCGTTTGTAGTTCTGGAGCTAAAAGAGGAAAACAATATACCATATTCCAGGACAGTAATAACTTATTATACAATATATATAGTGCATGCCAAACTGAAGTATGGTGTAGACTATTTATGATTACAATTATGTTACTTAAATGCGTAAAAAATTTCAATATACAGTACTGTAGTTCTGATGACCTTGAATAACTACCTACAGACCTTATAATTTTACATCATCAGCCATAAAGAGACAGAAAAGTGACAAATGTTCAGCAGGTGGTGTATGACAAGAATGGGTCATCTCTTCCTCTCTTCATCTGTCCCTCTAGTTCTCTTCTTTTTCTTTGTACATACTTTCCTGTCCTTCCTCTGTGTCTCCTTTTCTCTTGCATTAGAACTACAGTATAAGGTCTTTTTGTCCCAGCGCAGTCCTATTTCATCCCATTTTTTATTTACTTTCATCAGTCATCTTTCTTACCTTTTCATTCACTCTTGACAATACAGTACAGTAGTTACATTTTTCTTCCTCTATTCATTTACTTTCACTAGTCTTCTTTCTTCCTCTTTTCATTCCCTCTTTGTACCAACATGACCTCACCTTTCCGAGGGCGGCTCTTTGCTTTGAGGGCTGAAGCTGGTGCGGTGGTGGTGGAGGTCATGCCGTTGACGTGAGATTCGGGGGTTTCGGCCACGGGGTTCATGGAGTGGGTAGGAGTGTCCTTCTGTCAATAAAAAAATCAATGCACTCATTTGTATAGTGTTTTATCACCATTTCTGTCAACAAAAGATCAATTAATGCACTTATTTGTATTGTGTTTTATCACCATTTGTCAATGTTTTAGATTATGGAGAATTTTCTCTAGACATGGGGAATTAGAGGTACAGTACAGTACCAATGGGAAAATTATAAACAGATTGTTCAAGAGTAAATGAGGAAATTTCTACCAGATGAAATATCAAAAACATGGTAAATATACGATTATCTTAAAAGAGTAAACAGTGAATTTTAGAGGGAAAAAGGGAAATTATGATGTTGAAGTTGGGGAAATTTCGTCAAGAACAACTGCCAACACTGGTGGCATGACCGTGTGATAGCTGTGGAAAAGTGTACTATAGCCTGGAACGTACAGCATTTCAGGTCTGTGCAATAGCTGTGAAACATAATAGTCAGGTCACACAATAGCCAGGGGATAGGTGTAGTGTTTTACCACCATTATTGTCAACAAAAGATGAATGCACTAATATCTATTGTGATTTACGCAATTTCAAAAGCTATACCAAACCCACATATTTGATATAATAAAAACAAACTGCTATGGTTCAAATGCTTTATAGTGGTAGTCATTCCAAAGGTTTGAAATCCCTTGAGTGAAAAGGAGGTCCTGTACAGTACAATATTGTCTGCACCTGTTTATATACTCGTATAATTTTTCTATATACATTACCGGTACTACATATGGGCACTTGGGCAGTGACAGATCTTTAGACTTAAATAATCGCCAGGTTGGGTTTTATAACATACAGTACTCAGGATCAACAAGTGTAGCACCTATCTTATGATTCAAAGTTATGCTCATTCATATATGCTTATATTGAAAGAAAATGTTTAAATCTTTTTTTTTTCTCGGTGAGTGGGAACCATTAAGATCATTAAATGATGGGTGACAAGAATTTACTTGTAATTTCATTGTCTGAAGCACACTACTGTACATTATTTCATCAGTGTTCCATATACAGTAATACATGTAGCTATTATATTCAGTATCAAAAGTGAATTAACCTAAAATGACATAATAATATTATGCAGTATAAGCTCTGACTTGATTTCACTATGGTACAGTACAACAGTAATCAGCCAACAGGTGTAAACATAACTAATTACACCATAAACAAAATTAACAGCAAGTACAAATTATGGTCATTATTACCTTCAGGTACGGATCAAGGTGTTCAGGCAACAGAATTACTATGGAGCCACCAAGGCCATTGTTACTCATCCTATATGCAGTATATGGGTTTTAAGGCTCTTATAACAAAGTGTGGGACCACACAATACACTCCTCCCTCACTGCCTCCAATACACTGACCCAAGCTGACATAATGGTAAACACAGTACAGTATGATCAAGTACTTCACTTCAGTTGATAATCATGTAATATTTCTTTCAATCAGTGGATGAGTGATACACATTCTTTAGTTTTCCTTATTTCACAGTTTGTCTGCGAAAGTAATGAGCAATACTATTATGTTGTGCCATACAAAACAGAGCCTAAGAGTATTGACAACATGGCCACCCACTGCAATCAAGAAGACCAATATTTGATTAGGCTACAACAACAGTCCTCAGAGCAGTAGTTGCAGCACTATGGTCCAGTCAGGTTGCCAGAGGCTGTCATAATCATTACATTCCTTCATGCAATCACTAACTCACTTCACATATCAGCTATCACAAGTACAATTATTTATGTAATATAAACTAAATAAGGTAATTAACTAGAGTACACTGGCAGAGGCACTAAATGAAAACAGCTGAGTACATAATATGTATTACATATTCAGCACTGGAAAACATCAATTGGCAACAAGGTATTGATACCTCTACAGTCATTTACATTAAGTATTCAGCATTACTCACAAACTGTGCTGTACTATTCAGGAGTAGCTTACTTGCTTTCCCTTCCATCAAGTCTCAAATTATCAGTCTAATGTAAATGTATGATGACTTACCATGTCTACGTTTACAGACATAGTGACACTGAAAACTGTAAGGAATTGTAAGCTCTGGTATCTCCTCTCAGCTGAGCTTATTGATTGAGTTAATCAATATAGCATGTACAGTCATGACTAAAATCTTTGTTGCCTTTCCTCTTACAGAGTGAAATCTTGACTGTCATGCATGCCATTAACAACTAGACTAAAATGCTATGAATGTCATGGGTCATAGATAACAGAACTTTTGACTGCAGCTGTACGGAATTCAGTTCTCATTAATGAGGTGTTTCAACCTTCACAACTCTCCAGAACAAGGTGGAGTCCAAGGATTCTCATCTCATCAACTCCTCCCCTTTTCCTGACTTAATAAAGCCTATTTACATTTGCCTTAAAGTTGCATCACTCTCTCCTTTATCGTTCTTATACACTGCTCTTTCAAAATCTCTTAGTGTATGCATTTTCCAATCAAAAGAAAATGTATATACTGTAACACTAACATAGCTACTCCTTTTCAATCTAACTCCCTAATTCAAGAATTATCCAGTACAGTATTCTAATGTATTCACATAGGCCTACTCAACTAACATTATCCCCTTTCTCCCTTACTATGACTTACATTTCTTTATATACCAGTATGTATATACTGTACATACATAAATATATACAAATTTTCCTTTGACATATATGACAGTAATAATATTTGTATTATTAGATGTGACTCCAGCTGCAGCATAGTACCCAAAACAGCTATAATAGGCTATATAGTTTTACAGGCTCTGTTCTCTCACCCACCCTTTTCAATTTATACATGCACGACCGACCAATACCCCAGGTGCCACAAATACAGATAACCTCCTACACAGATGACATAACACTCACATGTACACACAGAAATGTAGACACAGCCACTCTCATCCAACCCTACCTTAACACTCTTAATGCCTGATTCACCACAAAGATTTAAAATAGTACCCACCTAGGTCAACTGTCACCATTCCCACCAACTAGAAAGCAGAACACTGCTACACACCACACCTCACAATAAACAACACACCTAGGCCTATACCACCCACACACACACACAAAATACTTGGCATAACATACAATATTATATCCATGACATTCAAACAACACTTCACAACCATCAAAAACAAATGCATGCAAAGACTTAAGGCCCTCAGATCACTCGCCAACACAACATTAGGACACAACAAAGAAACCACAACCACAGTGTACAAACAATACATATATCCAATCAGTGATGGATTATGTAAGCCCTGTCTGGGCCTGAAATGTCAATGAGACTCATTACAACACCATACAGACCATACAGAACAGAGCCCTAAAGATAATCACAGGCTTATAGACCAATTACACTATGAAACCAAAGTCCTCAAAATCAAGGATCATCTTGACATGAGAGGCACAGTTATTTCCCGGTAGTTTGCCCTGGTTAGGTCCCGGTAGTCTGCTGTGGTCTATTATAGGATAGGTTAAGTTAGGTAAGGTCAGGCTAATTTCAAAATTTGAAATATCCTGGAAATAAGGCATTTGCAGAGGAAATGCCATAGATGAAAATGGTCTTAGAATGGTCTTAATAATTGGGTATTGAAGGTAGAAAAACCATACGCAATAACGGTAATTCTTTCAATATTTACCGGCATATTCAAATGGGGCATTTGGAAAATAGCCCGACTTTATCTAACCTAACCTAGACCACAGCAAACTACACGGACCTAACCAGGGCAAATTACCTGGATATAACAGTGGTAAAGTATGTACAGGAAATGACTGGGGCAAAATACTGGGACCTAGATCTGGCTGGGTCCCAGTATTTTGCCCCAGTCATTTATTGTACTTTATCACGATTATTTCCCGGTAGTTTGCCCGGGTTAGGTCCCGGTAGTCTGCCAAGGTTAGGTCCAGGTAGTCTGCCCAGGTTAGGTCCAGGTAGTCTGATGCAGTCTAGGTTAACTTAGGTTAGGTAAGGGCAGGTTAATTTTTAAATGCCCTACTTGAATATGCCCTATCTTGGAAATGGGGCATTTGCGGAGGAAATGTCATAGAAGACAATAGTCTTAGAATGGTCTAAATAAGTGGGTAATGAAGGTAGAAAAAACATACTCCAATACCAGTAATTCTTTCCATATTTACCACTTTGCTTTGGAACGAATCTATTAGAATGTTATCTCACTTATCTGTATATTATCACCATTATATACTTACCATCAGATTACTATGGTTACTGGTGACAGGCGTGGAGTTTTCCTTAGTAGTAACGTTATTAGGTGTGTTTGGCTCTTGTTAAATTAGTTACCATAGTGAAAGTCAAAGCCATCATTAGCCATCTTCAACTCTCTTATCGTTATCGTAAACAACTTATTTTTTTCTTTTGCTTCTCAGTCCTGAAAATTCCTTCTTATGCCTTCCAATCAAACATTCTGCTGAAGTAATTTACTAGTTATTCCTCCACTTACATGTGAATATTTAAATAAAAGCGTCTTAATTTAACTATAATATATTAATTTTAAAGTTACCATCATGGAAGATGTTACTTTGGTAGGGATTACAAATTTACAACTCAAATTAAGTCACTGACGAAGCCAGTGCTTGTAAAAATAAAACTTTTGAGAAAATTATAAAACTTTTCAAAAATATAAAAAACAGTCAAAACCCGAAGTGAAGGTCGATTCCAGGGTGATTCCATGACAATGTATTTTATGTTACAAATGTCGGTTAGATAAGAGTTAACATCTTCACTATTAACTGGAAGAGACATTACCCTTTATATTTAGCAGAGATAGGTATTATCATCTTCACTACCCGGTGTGACATCATGATGTGTTAACATTTTCACTATTAAGTGGAAGAGACATATTGCCCTTTATATTTAGCAGAGATAAGTATTAACATCTTCACTACCTGGTGTGACATCTGATTGGGGGGTGGGGGTGGGTGGATGGGCGAGCAAAGCGAGCCGCGTGGGGGAGGGAGGGGCGAGCGCAGCGAGCAGCGCCGCAGGCAAAAGTACCCACAGAGCAGCTGTGGTGGGCGAAGCCCAGTGCTTGTATAGTTAATAAAATGTGTGATGGATAGTGATGTGTGGTACATACCAGTAGTACAATAATTATGGTGTATGGAAGGTAGGTTAATAGTACAGTAAGGAGTAAGGAAGGAACTCGTGATGGTAAATTGGAGGGCTACCGAGTCGATCAAACTATGCCAGGAAACAGACAACCTGAATGTTACTAATAGGGGATCTGTTTTGTGGCATAGTTTGGTAGGTAGGATAGTAGTAATAATTAGAATGTGTAGTGGGTAGTAGAGGTATGTGGTGGGTGACAATTAAGTGGGTGGAAATGAGTTTGGTAAAAAATAGTCTCTTTAGATTTTGCAAACTAGATTAGCCTGACTATAATTTAAAGAAATAGTAAAAAAACAAAACAGGATGTGAAATCATGTGTGAGGAAGCTGCATATTACATACCACCACTACCACCATGTCCTAGGAATGTCCTTCGTCGAGTGTGGATGTGAATACTCTATGGCTCAATTATATCCTCACCAACTATGAACGTAAAAAATATCCCAGGGCTCAGGTGTTCGTACAGTCTTTTGGATTCATTTGTAAGTACTGATGATGCCAAGTTACAGTATGGTAGGCAGGCCTTGATATAAAATGAATTAACTTAGTACAGTACAGTACTATCCTTTTAATGCAGGCTCAGTAAATCACTTAGGCTATACCTGTACTGTAGTCTGTATTGTAATAACAGAAGCCTGGGAAAACATTTGGTGTTCTTCAATGAGTAACTATTCAATGTGAACAATTACATTATTCTTCCCTTGTTCTTCCTGCAAAACTTTTTACCTCTCTTTAGCTACTTTCCCTTTGTCATGTGACCCTGGTTATTGCACTGGTATACTATCTACAATAATTTTATAGCACCAATAAGTAATTTATTTTTTGGTTATTTGTTTCCACAGCTGACCATGTCGACAGCTTCAATGCTGATTTAGTTATGCTGTATGTTAAGTCAACCATAAAACAAACCCCCGAGACTAAACTGGAGAAGAGAAAATACAACCTAACGGTGAAATTCCTGCCTCAAAACCCATTCCAGAAACAAGTGATTAAACACCTCAGGTACCACATCAAAGAACTCCAGATGTACTCATAGGTGGCTAAGAAACTCAACAAATTTCAAGCTTCCAGATCTGCTGGTCAATATGCACTCCACCTGCCTGAATTAATCTATGGCAAGTGTACAGACAACACATACATTTTAGTTATGCAGAATATCAATGATTTGGGTTATATTAATTCTCCCAAAACATTGGGACTAAATTTGAAGATGATGAAATTGGCTGTGAATCAACTTGCCCGATTACATGGCATATCTTATGCATATGATGAGAGACATAACTTCTTGCAATGTTTCCCCAACTTTGCTTATGATCAAGATACAAGTAAACTGATGAAGGCTATTATATATGTTTCCCTTGAAAACTGTATAAAGTTTTTAAAGAGTAGGAAGAACAAAGCTAATGACCTTTTCGCTCACAAACTGAAGCAAGGCCTGGCCAAGCTTCCAGCTAAACTTAAAGCTCTATGTGATGACTAGAGTCAACATAAACTCCTATGCTTGACACACGGTGACTTCTGGAGGGGCAATCTGCTGTACAAATATGATGTAAAAGGGGAGAAGAAAACCCCTGTATCACTCAAGGTTATTGACTGGCAGCTGGCCCAATGGAACAACCCCATGTTTGACCTTCATTACATATTGAACTCCTCTACAACATTCACAATGAGGAGGGACCACAGAGAGGAGATCCTACAACATTACCATGACACTTTCACCAAGGTCACTACAGCAATGCGTACCCCTGTACCCAACTGGAATTATGACCAGTTCAAGGAGGAATATGAGAGAACATCTTTCCTTGGCCTCCTGTGTGGTGTTAGTCTAATTCAGGGGACACTGAGTAAGGCTGGGGAGAAGTTAAACCAACGAAGATCTAATTCCTATTGGGGTGGGAAGATTAGTGAGGGTATTGCAAAAATGTCTATATCCATTGCCTTCAACCCTGTTTCATTCTGTATCTTGAAGGCCAATATAAAAAAATTACTACATCCCATTGGCAAGGAGCTGGTGGAAGGCAGTAATTGGGTCATGAATAAAAGATTAATGGACCTCCTTCATGAGGCAAATAATAATGGAATTTTAGATGAAATGGCAAAATGAAAGAACTGTTAAATTATCTTTCTAATGTGTATCATATTAACTAACTTGTCCTTGGATGGTCCTTCATTTCCACAAGAATGAAAGTTATTTATGCAGTGTTTAATCTCATCAAAATGATGAAATACCTGGCACTGTATTAATACCCAAGAGGGATTTATGACATTATAGATATACTGTACTAAAGGTCATCAATTCCTTTATACTGCGTCAGTAAATTAACAAGTTTAACTCAGTCCTACCCCAAATAAATAATCAGTTGTATGACAGATTGGTGAAATTAGTAGTCTCCAATTTGCTGACATCATCTTATACATCAGAGGTTTTAAATACAGTTATAAAGCAAAATACAATATGTTTTACCCTAATCCAGTACAGTAAAAATATATCAAATATATAGATGAATTTCTGTGTTTTATTTATTTTTTATTTTACCAAAATACAAGTATTGATTTAAGTTATTTATATATGACTACAGTTTTAAAAAGGTATTAAGATGAACTCATTATACATAACATGTATATTTTAAAGTACTACCTTTGTATCAATTTATAAGAATAGATCTGTATGATTTTTTATTTCGGTAGAAAGCACTTCAAACACTGGCCAACACACTTATAAATCGGCATCTGAATGTTTCTCACTGACTTGGAAAACATCAAACATTATGAACAAAACTCAAGAAAATATGTAGTGCCAGCAACATGAATCACAAAATAAGTTTACCTGAAATATCACATGTGAATTCCTGTTTTGTCATTTACACCACAGTAAACAACAAAGTGGATGGGCGAAAGTAGTAGAGAAATACAGTAGATATATATGATTTGTTTGCTTCCTATTCAAACCAAATACTTCATCTTTAAATGTGGTAACCACAGTAATTGCTATAGAGTTTTATCACCAGTATCAGGTACAGTAATCTAGTCACAAGGCATCTACTTCCCTGTATTGTAACACCATCCCACACTGTCCATGGAAGTAGTGACTGAGGGAGGGAAATGGGGCCCATATCTAGAGCACTATTTTCACTAATTTCCTTTGAGCTCTGTCTTTCATCATCCAGTTTCAGGTCATCCTTTGGAACACAGGTTAGAGAATGAATGAAGCCTTATCTTGGCTGGGGGAAGGAGGGACGACTACCTGAGGTGACATGGTAGGGTAGTACAGTCCATCACTATGTCCGGGCCTTGATCTTCCTGAGGACATTGCTCTGCTCTAAGGCAGCTTTCCGTTTTCTCTGCAGGAGAGAAGAGTTAAATTATGTGAGGCTATTAGAACTGCTGTTTATATACATCAAATAGGTTATACTGTAGTTACACAATAAAGTTAAGTAGTGAGGTGTGCTTTTGTTTGCGTTGGGTTCGAGTTTGTGTGTGTGCATATCTAAGCCTCAATATAGGGGCAGAAAGCTTTATACTTACCTACATAATATGCTCTGAGGCACAATTCAATATAATAAACATTACGAAGTGAGGTGTTATATCTTTTTACACTTTTATGTGACATAGCACTGAAATCAGTCATCAAGTATTTGTATAACTTATATCAGATGTTTGTTTGGGTGGGGCATATAATATAAAATAGATGAATAGTGAACAAAATCATTTGGTATACTGTAAATAGAGAAAATATATGCATTTGTAAAGGAGCCACTTGTCTGAAACTTTATTATGGTTCATTGACTTACATTAGGAGTGTTGGGTGTAGCTACAGCATCAATCACCTCAGATATGGCTCGTGGTCGACTTGGAGATTCTTCCACTGTGTTGATGGTCAAGGCTTCAGGTATCTCCAGTACCTTCAGGGAGACACACAACTACAGTATTACAATTTATGCCAATCATTATCATTATTGTTATATCAAGAACAATATTTTGCATATACAGTACAGTAGGGTGTCCCTCGACTTTCTTTTCCCGCTTTGTCAAATGAAAGTAGATGCATTTTTAGGATAAAAATACTCTATAAACATACAGGTAGATCATAAGAACTGTACCAGTACTTTGTCTTTGTAGGCTTGAAAAAGGCATTTAATTTTAATTCATTGCATCATCATTACAATAATAATTTTTATCACACTGAATAAATATATATTAGATACCATCTACAAGCAAAAAGACAGAATAAATATAAGAAAACCACTCCTCACCACCCCATACATACCTTGTCTGGCATGAGGGACTCACACTGGTGTTTAAGAGTCTGCAGCTCAAACACATAGTTGAGGAGGACAGTACGAAGGTCATACATGAGCACCAAGTCTGAACGTAAGTCGTTGAATCTCTGGCAAACCTCCTCCACAGCCATAGGGTTCATTTCTGTAACATTAAATACTGTAGAAAACTACAATACAGTATACTATAATATCCTGGCGATCTAAATTTAACATACTGTACACAGAAAAATGAAAGAAACAGAGAGCTTTGAGCCTTTTTTCATACTAAAGTAGCCATTAGAATATTACTTCCAATCAATCAATCAATAAATCTATTGCCTCCAGTTGACCAATCCCTCTCATTCACCCACATTTAAGTTTTCCTATGCCAAATCACTTATTCAATCAAATGCCTTGGGTCTACTGACTCCACTCACCCAGATTGAGTTCTCCCAGCAGCTGCTCAATGGCCTTAACCTTTTTTTGACCCAAACTGGCAGGGAGCTTCATGCGTTGGGATCTGAGACTCACACCGGATGACTTCACATCAGGGAACTTGATGCCGGTGCAGTTCTCCAGGCTTGGGGGCTGGTACAGTACAACAAAATACACTGTGTATTTTTAATCAATATGTAATTTTATCAGTAAGTAATATTAGTACCATACTTCTAGTTAGGATTTTTTCTTATTCATGTACAATACTCAACATTCAGAGAATTTCAAAGCGTCTCTCTACTCTGGTATACATTAGAGCAAAACACATCACATTATTACATACCAGAAGTATTAAAGATGACAACATGCTATTATACTGTTCAAGAAAAATGCCAAAACAATCACAACACCAAAAACCCACCATCATGTCCAATTTGGCAATCTTGGTCTGGGGTAACTTCTTCTTGGTGGTCTTGGAGATTTTACGGGCATCTTCTGTGTCTGCACTGATCAGCTTCTGGAGGTCTTGTGTTTTCTTTTCCCTTTCCTTTTTCCTTGCTTCAATCTTGCGCAGCTCGTTGATCAGCTGTTGTTCCTCCTCGATCTGTTAAATTATTAATGATTCACCTCAATACTGTCTTTTATTATTTACTGCTGCTCTTCCAACCTCTGTTCACTTCTTATGTACAGTCGGCAAAAAAAGTTTCGTTACCATCCCTACATTAATTTTAACATTTGTAATCGTGGCAGGGTTGGTACTCCGCCATCTGAGCAGCTGTGCCTCGTGGGCTGCGGCAATGGCAATTTAGCACAAGGCATTCCCTTTCTTTTTATATAAAAAGTTTAGCTGATTTAAAATTAAATTTAGTGATCAAGAACTATTACTATTTAACTATTCATCTTTCAACTCAACGCTGTGCCATATCCTCCAGGACGTCGGCAACCATGGATCTCTACTCTCTACTCTCTTCGGTTTGGTGTGGCTCTGATGAACTGTCCATGTGTCATCGCTCCTGGTACTATCTTCAAGAGTCCGTCCATATACTTCACTCTTGGCCTTCTCCTACCTCTGCCTCTCTACACCATTCCAGTCACCATCAGATTCTCCAAGCCTTCTCTCATCATTACATGGCCGAAAAACTTCAGCTGTCTTCCCCTCACTGTCCCCATCAACTGTCGTCTCTCTCCCACCATTTCTAAGACGTCTTCATTTGTTCTTTTGGCAGTCCATGGTATTTTCATCATTCTCCTCCACACCCACATCTCCATCACCTCCAGTCTTTTCACCATTACTGCTGATATATTCCAGCTCTCCACACCGTATAGCAGAGTTGACCACACATATTTTTTCATCATTAAACATAAGGAAATACGTGTGAGTATTTCAAAACAAGAATGACCGTGAAATATCCAGAAAAAGAAGCACTAGGTGAAAGTTCGTCATTCCTACTTCCCTGCCCATTAGACACTGAGGGGTCCGAGAGGGCCACGGATTTATATAATATTCTCGCGTCACACCTGACTCACCAGTCAGGCATACCAGCATTACATCACACTGTTAAAAGAATGGTAACAAAACTTTTTTTGCCGACTGTACCAAGAAAAGAAGGAAATTGTAATACACACGTGGATGCCTAAATTTTTGTAATGTACCTGTTTTGGTGTTCTGTCCCAGAGTTTGATAAGCTGTTGTTTCCTGCGACGTTCATGATCAGCATCATAGTTGACTATCTTACCCTCAGGACCAGACAGGTTGTTGATCTAGGGAAGGTAAAAAATTAAGTCTATTATTGTCTGACACCTTTATCCTATAGTTATGAGGAGACCTGTTTCCCAACATCAGTTATTGTGTAAATATTAATGCTCCTGACACTCTTTTCCATGGATACTGTACACTATTATTACTGTACAATGTGTTTTGAGCATGATAACATACACTGCATATTGGACCTTCACCTTCTTGAGTGTGTTGGTGACGTTGTAGTAGCGTTCCTTCAGATCCTCCATGGAACGTGAGGCGAGGTGTGAGGGCCAGCGGTCGTGTATGATGGGCCAGCGAAGATCAAAGCGATGGCACAGGTCAAACAAGGTGTCCGTTTCTAATCTGGTCCAACCGTCACACAGCAAGTGTTCGCTGTACTCTGCATCCGAGTATTTCAGTATCTCAATTTTCTGAAATGACTGACTTTATTAGCTAACATACTATATTATTAATCATGTGTTATGGGATGTGTTTGATATCCTGAATTTCAATAATACAGGAAATATTTTATAATTGTTTTATGGCATGTAATTCATCAGTTTTCTCAGCAAGTAAATAAAGTATAAGCTGGGATAAAGTACTTACAAAAACAATTATTGCAATTCATGGCATAGAAATAAATCATTAGCAGAAAATACTACAATAATAACAAAAAATGTCACAACATAACAAGACTAGTTAAAGAAACTTATGTTAACATGATACCAGCTGCTTAAATATGAGCATTATATATACCAACAACTAATGACATTTATACTCCCCTAAAGAACAGTCATAAGCTCGAGTGGAGACAGAGAGGCGGTGCGGGACTAACCTTGTTGAACGTAGCGAAGGGGTACTCCTTACCCTGGTCACAAGTTCGACGCCAGTGGTGGAGTACCGCTCCATCAGTCCTGGCTGGATTGGTGAATGACATCCACTTCCACGGACGCACTTGTTTCATTCCCAACTTGGCTTTCACACTCTTGTATCCTTGAACTATATATAGGTATGGAACCTTCTCTTACTTTTTTATTATCATTATTTTCCAATTAAATACTTCATTATTGGTACATATTTATACATACAATATTTCATTACAGTATTTATAAATTTATTTTACATTTATCATTTCTGTATTCATAATGAATGATATAGTGTAAAATCAATAAAAAGCAAAAACAAACACTGGTGTTCGTACCATTGTCTGTTGGGAGGAGAGGTGGAAGATCTTTGTTGGAGTCGGAGTAAAGGAGTGCATATAGTTCCCGATGCATTCCCTCCGGTCTCCTCATCACCTCCTTCTCCTTCTTCTTCTTCAGCCCATCCTTGCGAAGTCCCAGAATCACTTCCTTGCTCACCTCTGGGGTCGGCGAACTCTCCAACTCCAGGATATCACGAACGTCTGCCATCTTCTCGATCTCTTATTACTATAACATACAGTATAACTGGCAACACCAACAACATATTAACACATGATGTCTTTAATAAACAAACTGCACTGGTCATGGAAATGGCACACAAGAAAAGGGTCACAGAATGAGCCATATACAAGAACATGGTGTATACGATGGTGTGGTACCGGTACGATGGCTCTGTTGTTTGTCTAAGGAACCGTTGTATACACTATGAATGTTCTTGCATACGGCCCAATGATCCATAACCTAATGGAAGCCTAGAATGTCTAAAAAGGGTAATAGTTAAGCGCTGGACCATAATCAGGTTTGGAGTGAAGGATTACAGATTGCAATGTTTTATAGTGTTTCTTTAATGCATTTATTGTTCAAGGCCGTCGCATTTTAATGTTTGGGGAGATACGACCCCCCCACGCGCCCCCCGCCCCCTGCGCCCCCACAACCCAATCTCCATAAACACTTAATTTTCGCCATATTTGAACTAGATTCATTGGAAAAACATTACAGGGTACTGTATTAAATAAAATTAATATGACCTCACCTCACTTGACCTAATCTTCTTGTTATTTGTTGGATCTTTACAAACCGTGATGTTTACATGTTGGGAGGAGCAGATGGTAGTGATTGTTAAGTTCGTTTATTTTTACAACGGGGCCTTATAAATTGTTTGTTTTCCACTGATTTTTTTTTCATTTCTATGATCTAAGCTCTTTTATTTACCAGCAAGACCAACCCGAAAAGTAACAAAATTATAACCTAGAAATTTATTAGGAAAAACATCTCATAAAAAGTCTTAGTCCCCCCTCTGTTGCGCACACTGTGTATTATAATGAACTCGACCGTGACTGTGACTATCCTCAGTATCCTGTTTTATGTTTATCATTTTATATCAGTGGAAGGTGGCTGACTCGCTGTCAACACACCACACCACCTTTTTGTGGCAGCTACAGGCAGTTCCATCATGGATGTTGATGAGGTTAATTAACGTGTCATATCATGGCTCCTAAAGAAAGAAACTAAAAGTCACACAGGGCTGAGCGTTTCACCACTTTATATATCAATAAATCCTAATTACTGCAATCACCTGGATCTACACACAACACGACCGTTAACAATGTCACAGCGCTGCCAGCCATTGCCATCAATAAGTGGCCCATATATGTGTGGTGCCATTCAAATCAATTAAAGCTATTATAAGCCTATCAATGGTCACCAATAGGGTACAATGGACCGGGCCACAAATGGTGTGGAGACTGTGGACTTCCAGAGAAACAAATGGGTTTCATTTCTCGCCGTGAAAGTGGCACCCACCGTCCACTAAAAAGGCTGGCTTCACAAGAACGATTTTTTGCCGCGCGGTGAAATATTCGCGTCGCCGCTCTTTACAAATTACACACTTTCATTACTTTCTCCATCTCACCTAGTAAGTCCACATGCACCTCTCAGATAACTCATTTCCACAGCAGTGACAGCACCTATTCTTGACTGATGAACCCTACTCCATGTCCATGTCTCCGACTCATACGTCAGCCCTACACTAATATTAAAACTCTCACTCAGATCACCCTCACCTGCGAAAGTTTTGAAAATTTGAACATGGTCGCAGCCACTTCCCAAGTTGCATGAAGTTAATGCAACATTCTACTACTATCTGCAATGCTGCTGGGATAAAATCATAGGACCGTCGTTGTAAACTGCGATTACACAAAATTTGGCAAAGTCCCGTCATCGCAGATAGTTGCAGAGGCTAGATCGCAGATGTATGATCCCAGCATAAGTCGGATGGAATTACTCTAATTTTCTTTGTACAGTACTTGCAACTGCATGTTTTCCATTATTATACTTTCTATACAAGGATAAATAAACAACATTTCTTAATATATTTTATTAAAAAAGTAAGTCTCTGAGCACTGTACATTCTGTTCTAGCATTAGTGGACTATGATACAAAAATGGCAATGAGTGAGTGAAGTTGAGGAGGTGGTGACTGTGTGTGTTGGTTGAGCAGTCCCTGGGTATCTGTACAGTACAGCCCAATGCTACAATACACACTCTTCCTACACCCAGTATTACACTACAAATTATAATAATTTAATACAATTTTGAAAAAGTGGCAGATTTTAAGCATTTTTCTTCAATGTTGATGCATACACCCTCATCATGTCTTTTAATAAATGACAGTACAAAATGCAGCATAGCCAAAATACATTTTGAAGTATTAGTATTTTGGAAATGTAATTATTAAAGTATATAAAATAATTGTTGAAAATCAGAATTGCAAATCAATAGCTAGGATATGAAATTACTGGCAATTAAACTAATATTTCCCTGATTCCTGACTGGATTTATTTTCACCAATAATTTCAGCAATTAAAGTATGGCATTTCTAAACCCTCCCACAGGACAAAACAAATGACACACATACAGTAACTAGTCAGTCCTTTAGTTTATGTCAATAACTTATGGCCTTGGCTTCTCAATTCATTTATTGTACAGCTCCAAAAAGTGTCTGGCATTGACTTTCAAATAGTTTCTCTTTAATCATTAAACCTTTACCTATTGCAGATACTGTATTTTGCCCCTCCTGTGAACACCTTAACAAAAAGCCATTTTGAACAAGTTTCCAGGTTACATTATTGTTGCACTCATCTTTTTTTCTCTTTTAACAACTCCTTTTCTCATATCTCTTTCTTTCCTCTCCAAACCTTAGTTTAATTAGATTAAAACGTGTCATCTGTGGTCGCTCCTCTTTCCCTTAATGCCAGTCACTTAACTATTTGAAACTTTTCTACATTTCATTCCACAACTCCTGTAGTACAGTACTGTACTGTATAAACTTAATGACTTTGTACTCAACAAAGAGGAGTGACAAATGTGCTTCTTGATGCTCACTCACAATTCCACTTTTCTATTAAATAAAATCCTGATTGTCGTCATCACTCCCAAGACGTCACAGAAAAAAAAATATTCATTTCAAATGAGACAAAGAAACATGAACAGAGCAAAATTTACAGCCACATTTCTAATCCACAGACATCAGTATGACCCAACAAGGATGCCAACACATACATAAGTGTCTAATCAGTCAGACCTTACCAAACACATTATATTGCCTTAAAATTCTACAGGAAATTTAACTTGAAATTACTCTTAAAATCCTATATCACTCAATTGGATTGCTTAAATTTCCTACCAAATGTTGACATACACTCACTTTCACTTTAATGACACAGTGGATGGTGTCTCCAGGTACCTGTGACACATAGGTTAGGTTTATAGGGGGAATTTTTTGACAGCAGCGATGGGTGGGATTCCTACTCCTCATATACATCATAAATATACATCTACAGTACATATCAACACAAGGGATGCATCTTTCTGGGTAATATACAAGCCACTGTATCAGTTTAAAGTGCAGGCAACTGTATATTATTAGGAATCTATGATATCCTGCTTCTGTCCTGATATACATTTGATTAGAATTAATTAAAAACAAAGGTAAAAAATACTTTTTCCAATTTGTTATAAGAAAATCACATAAAATTGTAGAAGAATGTGGTAACCTTTTAAGGGTCAATGAGACAGGTACATACATTTCACAAACAACAAACGAATCTGCAGATCTCCTTCATTCCACAAATCAATCACCAGGTAATCATGTTCAGTGCAAAATCTGGGGCTCGTCATACCAAGTCATACTTTCATCTGGGTCTAAAACTTTCTAATTATTTGAGTCATCAGAAAGAGAATCAAGGAAAAGTAGGGGAATTAGTTCACATTGGATTTGCCTATAGTATAAAGTACAGAAGTCAGTTTTAGCGATGGGAGATTTAGCACCAGAAAACGATTAGCCAAGTTTAGCTACACACAGACGTGGAGTAAAAAGTATGAAGTATATATTTTTTAATCCACAAATCATGAGAAAGTACATACTGAAGAGGCAGACACATTGTTAACAACCTCAATATTTTTTTTCATGCTACTGTACATGGTCGTCTTCTTTGCCAAAATGTACGAATGCGGCATTGGTGTGACGAGGCCCAACCTGACCCCAGACTCGGCTCTTTATGGATGAACGAACTGACACCGGAAAAGAACATCATGAGCTTTTCCCTCGATGTCCCCTTAGCGACAATAAAACTAATTTGTGCAAGTGGCAGTCAGTCACATGAACCTTAATGCTAAATGCAGTTCTATGGGAAAGTTAAAAAAACAAAAATATTGGATGCTATCTATCTACAGAGATGTACAAGTAAACAGTCAACAAACTTGTAAATTAAGGCAGTCTTGTAAAAAAATAACAACTAATAACAAAATAATGCTCTAGAAAATGTGTACAATGTCTGTGTGTGTGTAAGGAATTGGAGTATTGTAAAGCAAAATTGTAGAAGTATAACACACAAGGAAAAATGATGTAGTCTGCCCAAAAAATTATGCTGTATAGGATTTAAAATATTCAACCATGAATTACAGGGTCTTCCTTTGGTATTTAATATCATCTGAGAATATTAGACAAACCATAATACCTGTACCCCCCAAAATGTAGCAGTTTATTGGTTAACTGAAATAAATCTTTGGACTGCAGTAGTGTTTCCCTCTGACAAGTATAAGTAGTCTGGAGTTAGTCAACGAAAAAGGCAACAAGTAGCGAAGTGCCACTCAGGAGGCTCCAAACTGTGCCACCAAACAGATTCCTAACATATTCCAAACAATGAGACCATACTTTCTGGGCACATGATGGAAGAATCGGTAGCTCTAAAATTCACCCACAATGGTTAAAGTTAAATTATAATAATGATATTTTGGACAGGAAAGTTGCTATCTATATAGACATGATAATCTCAGTAAAAATTCTTGAAAACTTAGACATCACTTATTTGTTTGATAAAAAATATTTATCTATTGTTATTCTGGATCAAGTCATAATGGTGAATAAATATCTTTTTGGCAGGTTTACAGTCAAGTCTGACCAGGATGACAGATCATCACTGTCTGAGATTTCACAACAAAACACCAAATTGATTCATAAATTAAAGGATTATTCCATGTGTCTTACCAGAGCAATGGCACATGAGAGATGAAAAGTAAATGTGTGTGTGTATGCGTGTTGGTGAGTACAATCAAGCTTGTAATGTTGATGAAAATAATGATCTATCATACTTATGGTAATACAGAAACATGAATGCCATGAGTACAATACTGTAAAGAAAAAAAGAAAACAAATGGACAAGTTTATACAGTAATTATAAGAACTGAAGAAGGTGACTGATGGAGGTGATGATGTATGATGATTTGATACAAATATTCAAACATGATGCAATGAAGTAAATGCGGAGTAGATCAGCTGAAGAGGAGAACAATAATACGATTGGAATGTTGAATGTCTCTGAGAGAGAGAGAGAGAGAGAGAGAGAGAGAGGGAGAGAGAGAGGGAGAGAGAGAGGGAGAGAGAGAGGGAGAGAGAGAGGGAGGGAGAGAGAGAGGGAGAGAGAGAGGGAGAGAGAGAGTTGGAAAAAAAAAAATAAAGCTGGTCATGTAAATGGACAGTTTTCCTTTAGCAAATGTTCAGAAATATTCCCTTGTTTTGCCTTCACTCAAAATTAAATTAAATGCAATTTTATACTTTTAATTTTCCTAGAGACTATACATCAGGGAGCACTTGAGATTATAAATGAATTCTACTGCCACAAGGGTTTAGCATCAATTATGGACAAAAATTTAACCAATAGCAAGAGATAATTAACCCATGATACGTAAAACCCATACATGGAATTCCGCTGCGAGTGGAGGCCGGTTTTCCCAATTATATATATGACCGATTATGATACTGCAACAAGTAGCCACTTTTACAATAACAAGAGAAAAATACAACTGCAGATGAAGTGGAGGTGTGTAGGAAGTATGAGGAAGTGAGGCAGCCACGACAACTTAAACTGGATGACATGCGTAAACCAAAACAAATGTGTTTTTTTCCTTATCCTACAACAAAATAAAACAATGTCCTACAAACAAATTGAACTGTATTATAACTAGACAAAAGAATGTACACCAAAACACCCTTTAAGGAAAAATCCAAACTTATGTCGAGTGTGTGTGTGTGTGTGTGTGTGTGTACAAAAATTATCTACTTTGACAAAGGTAAAAGGATGTGACCTCTGACCTGCATAATTATCAACAAAGGCTTCTTCTCAGATGGTGTTATAATATTCATTCAATAGAAAAAAAATATTAAAAAAGAAAAACTGAAGATCATGATGCATCCATAATTCAAAAATGATTACTTCATCTGATGGAATAGTTTAATTCCTAATACTAAAAGCTGCATCCTAACGATATACAAAATTATATGTACATAATGAATCCATTGCATGATAAGTATGTGTGTGGCAAAAGGAGCTATGGGGGGACAATCAGCTTTGTTTCTAATGAGTTGCTGGAAGAAGATTTCACTTCCTACAGACACTCACACACAACAATTTGAAGCAGGGCTGAAGATTACACTATTTTGACTGAGAATAGTTGATGACTCAATAAAGTGCTGTAACATTATCATCTATCATCATCACCATCATAAACAGTACATTTCAAGGTTATACTATAGTACAACCACATCCACTTGGGAAATATAATACACACTAAGAAGCACCTGGGTTGTCCTCACGTCCATATGATTGACATCATTAACCTTGCCAATGAATCCCCCAATAACAGTTCTTGTCACATGATTTGTACCATGGAAGCTGTAGCTTTAATCACTACAGATGTAGGTCAGTTTCGCAGCCATATTCAAAGACAGTGTTGTCGTGTTTCTGTTGGTCCCATTTGATGGAATACAACAGGGCCTCTGTTGTTGTCATCAAATTGGAGGCTACAGATTCCTCCAAACTGTGCCATGAAACACGTTGCCTCAGTACAGCTTATACTGTAGTGTGTGTGTGTGTTTTATCCTGGAGCACCATGTTCCATTTTTACATACCAGTGTTTACAAGTTGCAGAAAATCCAATACCGACTTACGAAAAGTTTTGGTGAAATTTGTCTTGGATAAATATTACCTTTACCAAATCAACAAGAAATTTTATGAGGGAAGTTGTACGGTATATTTTTCCCAGGTTAAAAAATGGAATACAGATTCCTTATACAGTGGCACAATCTAGAGAAATTACAAACTCCTTGAGTGTTTCTGAACAAGAACCCCAAAACAATATCTTACCCCAGTCTTAGAATATTTTGCATAGAACATGTGGGGAAACTGGATATATTTTCATTGATTTACTGAACAGGAGTACAGTATTGTACTTTGTATTAAAAAACATTGGATGGCATAAAAAACACAAAAAAACAAGAGACCATTCAAAATTGGATCCTCATCATCTGTTGTGGTCAATGGCACGCCAGAAAACACTTGGAGCCATCATACCTGCCACCATCACCACAATACTCTTCCACCACACTGTCCTTGAACACGGCACTCTCACACTGACCAGGTCATGTCAGCTAGCAGTAATAATAATTATAATAATTTTAAGAGCCCTACACATATAAGTCGATATACAGTAAATATTTGTACAGTTTTTTTTCTTATTTTTATGTGTACCACACCAAGCGACCATGCCTCAAGAATACAGTATACACTGTGACACACTGTACAGTATACATGATTCACAGTACAATATACATGTGAATACAATATACATATGGCTCACAGTACATGTATATGACCTTGACTCACAGCAGATGGTGCATGACTTGGCTTATGAACACCTACTACCCATCATTACATTAAATTCTATGTACAATTTTTTTCATTGTGGAATACAAAGGTAGCTAACATTACTGTACAATAATTAAATCTATTCTTGGGAAAAAAATATTGCAGGAATAGTGTGCATTATATATATATATATATAGTATATATAAATATATATATTGCATGAATAGTGTGCATTATATATATATATAGTATATATAAATATATATATTGCAGAACAAAGTAGAAATATAAACAGTAAACTCCATCACAGTGATGACACCATATTTTCAGTATAAGATTGTGGTAGTGGAAGTGTTTGTTTAGCCCTGTACACACCAGATGATGTTTCTTCCATATGTGTGACACAATCTTATCTGATGAAGATCCAGATTACTAAGAACAGTAGGGGCAAATACCATGTCTGGTGTGTATGAGGCTGAAGGTAAAGTTGCTTTATGTGTATACATTACAGTGATGTGTATGTGCAGTGAAATGGTCTTGTGTGTGTAAAAGTGGTCCTACAGGTACACAACGAAAGTGTTTTTGTGTCTACAGTGAAGTGGTCTTGCAAAACAGCAATCTTTCTAACAACTTGAAAAATGACCTTACAATCAGCTCAAATATTTCACTTTCCCAGTAACTGCATGTGGTATGTATTTCCATATTGGAAAATTACCTGATAATCACCAAAATACCCAATCATAAGTTCTGTAGTCTTCAGTAATTAATTTGCATATGGCAACCCCAGGAGGTCCATTCTCTATCCTGTTCAGCAAACCAATTAGGAACTATAGTAGAATTGCAATGGCTGCCTCAATTAATAGTAAGGGGAAATAACTACTAAACAAGAAAATCGCCTCAAATGTACCAAAAGCATGACTGAGATTATCCCATTTCCTTTACCTGATTGGTGAACAATGTTAAATTGTTCCATACCTACAGAATTTCCACAATCAAAGAAACACAATACAGTACAGACTTGACTCAATATTGCACAAAAATACTGCATATCCAACTGAAATATATAATTCAAATAGTGCAGCTTCCAATGCCCATAAAACAATGATGTGGTCTAGATATGAAACAGAACAATACCACAGTCTATATTTCTGAAGTGGGCAGTAAACAATGACAGCCGATATCAATATCTTGCATCAGATTGGCTTCTATTTCACTCCTAACTTCATGATACTGAGTGATGGAGACAATGTGTTTACCATCAACTAGAGAAAAAGACTACCATATATGTAACAAACTGTCAGACACAGGCCAGTGTATAAGAAACATAGCGGGATAGAAAATGACAACGAACGGCATGATGGTGCCATCACTTGGAAGCCCAATTGAGCAAGCCTCCACACAGAATATGATTTCATATGAGAGCAAGACTAATTCTTTTACCGTCACAATTTCTAACAAGACCAAGCACACTTTTCACACAGTCAGGTAGGAGGCTGGAGACACCAGCCGAACAGGGCAGTACTGTACTCCTAGGATGGATGCTGGACTGGTGAGATTGAGGGTTGAAACTCCCGTTTCACTTGTCTGTCCACCTTTGCTGATCTTTTACGAGTCTCACATACACTGAGAGTAGTCCAACATACTTCCAAAGACATCAATCTCTTCCTATTTTCACAATATAGACAGACACACTACACACCACACCCTTTATCCAAAATAAAATCCCCCCCAAATTGAATTTAAATAATTATGGATAAAATTTAAAATCAAGCCTCGGAGGCCGCTGGGGATGGGCTAGTAAACTCCCCTCAGCCTGAACTCTTAGTTGACGACCCCCTGAGATGCCCTGGACCATTGCCTGATTCACACTTTATTAACTTTTGCAACATTCATGGCCTTTCCTCCAACTTCTCTACTGTTGAACACCACCTTTTCTCTGCTAAACCTCATCTTCTCTTCCTCACTGAAACCCAAATCTCAGTATCAACTGACAGCAACTTCTACTCTGTCTCCTCTTACTTTCTCTATCCTCAGTTTTGTGCCAAAGGCAGCTGTTGCGTATACGTACGCAACAATCTCATTTGTTCTCGTGTTTCCGAACTTGACTCTTCTGAATTCGGCTCACCCGTTACTCTCAAACTAATTACATCTGTGCTGTATACCTCTCTCCTAACTCTATTGACTATCCAAAATTCTTTGACTGTCTTCCCTCAAAGTGGAACACATTTTCCTTTCTCAGAAATCTCCATTTTAGGAAATTTCCACGTTTACCACCACCTTTGGCTTTCATCTCCCTTCACTGATCCATCTGGTGAACAAGCCTTCATCTTTTCTATCCTCAACGACCTAGAGCAGTTAATTCAGTACACTACCCGTATTCCTTGGAGATCAGCTCAATATCCTTGACTTATTTCTAACATCTCATCCTACTGCTTATCTGCTAAACTTTTCTTTCCATTGGGTTCCTCTGATCACAATCACATTTCAGCATCATATCCTATCGCTCCAGTAAGACCTTTGGACTCTCCCAGGAATCGGCTTCTTCCTCCCTTAATATTCTTGGAGTCTCTTTCTATCTTGGAGAGATCATATTACATTTCTAGCTAAAACCGCCTCAAAGGAATTGGGTGTACTGCGCAGATTCCATGAATACTTCACCCCCACACAGTTGCTGTCTCTGTACAGGGGTCTCATCCACCACTGTATGGATTATGGCTGTCATATGTGGGGAGGCTCAACCTTCACAACACTCCTGGACAAGGTGAAATCAAAGGCCTTTCGTCTCATCAACTCTCCTCCTCTTACTGATTCACTACAACTTCTCTCTCTTCGCCACAATGTTGCATCACTTTCTCTCTTCTATCGTTATTACACTGGACATTGCTCTTCTTAACTCTCTCAATGTATGCTTCCTCCCCTCAGGAAAGCCTCTCGTTCTGATCCCTTTTCTGTCCAACTCCCTAATGCAAGAGTTAACCAGTACTATCAATCTTTCATATACACAACTGGTCAACTCTGGAACACACACACACACACTAATGCAAGAGTTAACTGGTACTCTCAGTCTTTCATATACGCAACTGGTCAACTCTGGAACACTCTACCTTCATCCATCTTTCCACTTTACTATGACTTATGTTCCTTCAAATGCAATGTGTCTAGGCATCTCAAACTAAATTAGACATGATTTTGGACCACTCTCACTATGTAATACGCAGATCAGGGCAATAATCAGGCTCATCATAGCCTTTAGTCCTCATCTTTCTGGAGAAAAAAAAAAAAAAAATAGTACACAGCTTTGTCCATCCCCAGCCTCACCAACCCACACACATACAATGTCAAGATAAATGGCACATGGAATGACTAAAGTTATGACAATATAGAACTTTTGTTTATGTTACCCCACTCTTATTGCAGCTTGTTTTTAACTTTCAACTGTTCCAGTATGTCATCTTATGTTAGTTTATTAATTTTCTATCCTGCACATATCTCTAGCACCCTTTCTTGTCACTCCATTTGTATTTACTGCTACTGTTCTCTCAAGGGATGTTTATCAAGGACAAATAAAATTATGACGTTTAGTCATCTCAACCACTGCTGTGGATGAATGTATTCGAAACTTTTACTACTATACTGTACTTTGAAAAGGAACGGGTCACCAAATTCTCAGCAGTATCACAGACTACATAAAATCAAATAAAACAGCTTTAAAGGAGAAAAGATCTCAATTGCAGGCCATGAATTTAGTCTATATGCCCTATCACATCACCATCCACCAACTCGCACAACCGGTAACTGTCCAAAATGTTATGGAATGAAGTGTATATGCAGCTCTGATACCAGGACACAAACTAACCCAAACACATCACATCAACACAGAAATTACCACAACATAAATGAGATGACTCAGATTGGTAATATGACTTGACTGATGGACAAACTGGACTGGAGGTAAACAACACAACATGATCCTTCAACTTTTCAACACTCTATAAAAAATATCCTACAGATAATGCAACGTCTTAGATTTAACCTGATACCTTTTCACATTACGGGAGGAAGTTTGTGTCACCATGAGGGGATTTATTATAAGGCATGCTGAAAAAATATGCAAAACTTCCATAAACACAAATTTCACTGTAAACTGTCATGGGTTACAATGTTTCTATGTACTGTATATATTCTTAATTTGGTATCATATTATGTTCCTTTTATATCTTTATTATATATATAATGCTTAACATCACTAGTGTTTCATTTGCACATCTGCTAAACTTAAAATTGCCATATGTACATCTTAAACTTGTATATATATATAGCAGTTAAAACTCTCTTGCAGTTAGACGACATTCTTATCAAAATAAATAATATCTGCACAAATAAATGTTTTCCCATCATATGAGACAATAATAATGGTACAGGAAGATGATGTGATCCACTCTAATCCCTCTCAATGAGCCACAAGTAGGGAAAACCATGATGATGAGCAGTACAACAGCTCCCATAGTGCATTTATTCTATTATGGCAAAAATAAATCGATTCTCTTCTAAGTAATATGACCTTAGATACATATTTCACATTTAACATCTCCCAGTAAGTACCTGGCTGTGTAAATTTTTGGTGTAGTGGCATGGATTGCATTAAATTTTCCGAAAAAGACAAAATTTAAATGAGGGAGCCGGTATAATTGTGCCACCAGGGCAGAATAGCATCTAGGAAGCCACTGTTCCATTCATCATCATATCCAAGCCCTCAAGTTTTCTTCTACATGACCCACAGATAAATGAATGCAAACTGAAGGTGATGCACATATTTTGTTGTTGCCATACAGTGAGAAACAAGTATATACAAGGAATACTAAAGGACTGCAAGGATGAATACTGCATAAACCCATATTTAACAAGGGTGAGGGATGTGGAGTTGTGAATGAATACCGAACACCAGCGGGTATGTTGTGTTATGTATCTACAAACCCTACTACTATAACAACTCTCCTAGACCAGCCAGCCATGTCACTAACTATATATATGTACAACTCAGCTAATAAATAGGACAAACAAAAAGCTCGGAAAGAAAAAGTACTTGAATACTGTACAACAAAGTATAAATTTATGATGATACACAAGGAGAAAAAATGGACAGCTGAAAAATACAAATGAAACAAAACGATATGTACTGTACACAAGGATGAACGAGACTGCCTGACCAGAGAAAGTGTCACACACACATGGCGTATTAGTAGTTCCAATTATTGTCACCAGGAGGGGACAACTAGGACTGTCTTACCACACACTCACTTACCAGGAGTCAAGCAGGTACGGTGACATGGGACAGCAGAGAGACAGGGAAGAGAGCAGGAGGGAAAATAAAATAAACAATTTGGCTAAACACACAGAGGAGAGGAGGGAGGGATAGCAGAGAGATGAAGAACACTGACGATGGGAGGGACAGGAGGACCATGGCTCGGTGTTTCAGCAGACTAGCAGCAGGAGGGCAGCAGAGACTAGTGGAGCATTTTGTGGATCTTGAGGATCTTCCCTAGCCGCTGCTTAGCCGTTGCCATGCCTTTCCTTGGTTTATTGGAGACTGAAAATCATCACTCAGTTAGAAATTGTAGCGGCAACCTTTATTACATTGTATGTCATTGAACATATTCCAGGTTGGATATAAAAGGTTCATATGCAATGTAATAAATAAATATATAATAGGATAGACACACAATAACAACACACTAACACTGACACCAATAAACATACTACACAAACCAACCCAACCTTGTTTGCCATTGACCCCTAAGGTGAAGATGACCACCATCTTCACTACATGTAACCTCGTGTTATAAACATTTTGTCTAATAATATAAGACCTCTATAAAATTATAAGGGGTTGTCATAAGGGGTTACAAGGAGTTGATAGAATGATGAATTGTCTTGGATACACCTGCAAATCCTGAGTGATAAGCCTTAGCACTTATATACACAAAGGAATTGCAAACACTTACTTTTACTAATGCCCTTTATGGTGGTTGACCCTGAGGAAGTGCTTGGCTGGGAGTCTATGTTACGCTGCTTTTTCCTATGGTAAGCCCGTTTGGCTGCCTGTGTGTGATAGGAGAGCAGGTAAGGTATAAATATGCAGTCAATATCTTCAGGAAATTAATTGGTTCTTGATTAGTTTTATACTCTATTTGAAAAGAAGGAAATTAGGTGTCAATGATGATGACGATGATATTGAAGAGAAAGATGATATAAATACGATGTTAAGTGTTCTGCAAGATATGGATGACCATAAGCAAGTGGAAACATCAAACAGATAAGAAAATGACCAACACTTACAGGCAAGTTTTGTCTCCTGGCTGCGGCTTGCTCTAGTCCCTTTTCAACAGCTTGTCTACGTACACCCTGCCTCATGGGTCGCTCTGGCCGGGGTCCCTGCACTCGCACCCGAGCCTTGGGGTTCCAAGCCTCATCTTCCTTCTTTTTTCCCCGAGGTTTAAACACAGGGAAGTCCTCGTCGTCTGAGATGTCCAGCGTTGGGTACACTATATATGGAAAAGACAGTAATATAGCTGGCTATCTCATTCCAAATTAACCAATGCTACTTGTTGGAGATGGAGCCATATAGGACTACAAAAATGTGGGTGATATTAGATTTAGCATCCTCACTACTTGTCCAAACTACAGTAAAAGTCCTAAAGTTCGGAAGGCAGGGGAACAACAGGCTTCTGAATTTTTTGTTTTTCCAAATTTAAGAGAATATACAGTACCTAAAAATGACACTATCCAGCTCAGGTAATTCAAGTTTCCTTAAACTTTTTCTCCTCTCTAACTACTTCACACTCGGGCTTTCCAAAGGTTTGGAGTCCGAATTTTTAGACTTTTACTGTATTTCAATTAATCATTAACATCTGATAATGTCTTTTAAAATTTTGAGTCATTCCTCACTGTATTAATACACACCATAGTCCTCATCCTGGTGGACTTTGCTCATGTTGTCTTCATCTTCGTAGCGTCGTCGAGGCTTTGGGTGTCTGGCAGAGGACGCATTTTTTCGTGTGGAGGGCTGACGGCCACTGGGCACCACCCGGCTCATACTCAACATACCTGCGATGGCTTCACGGGTGGATGGAGATGCCCGGCCACTCTCACTGCTGGAAGGAGTTCAAATTAATCTCTTTCTCACTGTTTGACATTGGCTGCATATTAACAGTAGTACCTATTTCACTGGCAATTACTGTATCTAAATTCTTATATATGAACTACATTTATGAGTAATATTTTGGATATATATGAGTGTATATTTTATCCCATGGAGTGGTACTGCCCTGCCAATACAATAGTGGGCCGTTCAAAGTAAATAGAAATACCACACATGCCTTCTCAAGCATCAGTATAGTCAATGACTGTATTACTGAGCTTACAAAAGAGATACCTAACTTAACCCCTAAAGGCCGAAAGCAGCTGTTCGTCAGTCATTGTTTTCGTGGACCAGAAGCCGATGTCTGCTGATCACAGGGGGGCTATAAAAACTGCATGGGCTATATCTAAAGATTTCTTTGATAACACTGGTTAGATCTGGGCTTCTAATAGCCATTTCATTGGTAACACTGGTTAGGTTTGGGTTGCTTCTGCCTTGTAACTTCATTATTTTCAGATATTTTTGTTGTTTTCATGTACATTCAGGTAAGTATAATATACGTTCTACTCACAAATATGTAAATGAGGCCATTATAAATATATATTTAGGCCTTGAAAACAATTATTTCATCATATGTAGTAGTTTTTCTAAAAATTCTTAGCTATACAATTTTAGCAAGAAAATTACTCCCATTCATGTTCTCTTCCCTTTTTGGAGGATCAGAGGTTTTTTTGGGGGGAGACGGGACCCTGATGAGCTGCTGTATGCAAACCAGTGGACTTAGGAGACTTTAGATTTCAGATTCTGGTGTGTAAAATCAAGCTCTACAAAGCCATAAAAACAAAATTTACCTCCATGAAACTTTTTAAAATAGCCAAGTTTTACGGTTGGGAGGACAGAAAAGGCCCAGGAATTGTGGTTCGTAGGGGTTAAATAGTGCGTTCTTACTCAAGGTCATCCATGCGTGCTGGTGAGTCCTCGTTGAAGTCAGGTGCATATGCAGAGGCTCTAAGCAACTCGTCAATGCCGTTGTGTGCAGGATTATGGGATGGGGCCACCTCCACCTCCTCCGCCACATCAACTGTCTCACCACACACCACATCCGCCCCCGTCACTGTGAACACCGTCGCACCTGAGGGACAACATACATATGGCATTCAAGACAACTATTATTAATTTTCTATCAAACTATATACAGAATTTGGAACTTAATAAATGCTTCTCAGGTATGTGTAGTCCTTACCATTCATGACGTTTTCTTACGATTCTTTATTAAAATTATCCTTAGTTCTGATGCTCCACTTCTTACTAGGAATACCATTATAAGATTGGTCAAAGGAAAAAGCACTACACTCTGAGAGGAATCTTTCTATAGGAGTCGCCACCTCTAGGAAACTAAGCGATTAGACCAATATACTCACACCTAATAAAGTAGATGTTTCAGATTACGACTACAGTAGCATTACCAGCATTGAGTCTTACCAGTGAGTTTGATCTTGAGTGTGTCTTGTACATGTGGTTGGCGAGGTGTTTTCCGTCTTGGTGTCTCGTCGATCATGAGTCCTGGAGGCTCCCGGTCGTCACTGTCGCCATCCTCGTGGAAGTCATACACACTCTCGTTGTATTGCTTCACCTCGATCCCCTCACCCCTGCACACACACACACACATAACTCAGTCATTTTTTGCTTCATTTTTATCCCCCAATCCCTGCACATATACACACAATACAAAAACTTTAAATATTTAGATATAGGGGTTTTTCTTGGGGTAAAAATCCTGAGGTGTTAGTTCAAGTATTTATCCTTAATATTTCTGATGTTTTACACTGGTTTAATAAAATGGATTTTAACCATCAGTATTTCACTAGTGCTTCCCTATTACCAGAAAATGTATTTGGTGTTAGTATATAAAAAAAATGGTATATATTATATAGTCATTTTTAAAAAATAATAATGATATTACCAGAAAATGTATTTGGTGTTAGTATATATATAAAAAAAGGTATTTATTATATAGTCATTTGTAAAGAATATTAATGATCTATAATTATACTGACAAACACCACATGATCCTTATTGCTAGAGGAAAGCACTTCTAATACCTAAGGGCCAAAGAACACAAATAAGAGAGACTAACTCGACAGTCACTGCCTCAATCTTGATTCTGGTGGTGGAGGCAGGTGTGGGAGTGGAGGGAACATCAGAGTCAGTGCTACCGGTACGACCAAACTTGACTCTTGCTCCCCCGGGGTCCACCAGCTTGTAGGGGGTGATGCCAGGGCTGTCAGACCAATCATACTCTGTTCTGCTAAGAGGGGAGAGTGTCAAGAGGTACGGCATTAGTAACAATAATTTCCTTCAACTTCTGGCCAAGGTAAAGTTTCATTCACCCTCCACCAAGCCCAAGAATTGTGGGTGATGACCAGAGGATGAAGAAAACTATGGCATGATATTTTAGTGTGTAGAAAATGGGTAGGCAGAAAACAGCATGGTAGCATTGCTGATGTGGACTAACTTGACATTGCTGGGATACTCGTTCTTGAACTGTGGGTAGTCTGGGTCGTGTGGGGGCGTCCCACTCATGCCGTAGTCAGAGGAAGGGAAGGAAAGGCCGTAAGGATATGTGGCAGTCTTGGGAAGTGTCAGCTTGAGGGTTCTCTGTTGTTCTTCTGTCAGTTCTGTCAGCTCCCCTTCAGTGATCTCAACCTGAAAATTAAATTATCATCTTTTCAATTTTTTAATTAGCACAGTTCAGACACTAGAACATTATTATTATCAATACCCCATTTCCCATTTTTTAAGCTCATATTACTCTAATGTATACCTGGCAACTCTTATGACGAACACACACAGCATACACATACACAGACCTGTGGAGAGTTGACTTTGAGGACCTTGACCTTCCTGTCGGGCAATCTCTCCTCCAGGACGTTGTTAAAGCTGGTCAGGTTGGTGTAATCAATGAAGTCCTCGGCCAACACTTTCTTCTTGCGTCGCTTGGATTCCCGTTCCGGCTTAGGTGGGTTGAGAGCGATGACTTGCTTCTCAGCACAACGAATCTCACGCTGCAGGTCCTTGAACAACTTGAGTGGGATGATGCCCGGGGGGATGTTCTCATGGCCAGCTCCGGTGCTCTGTGATGCAACACGTTTATTACTAACAGGAATACACTCCCCAGCCCAATTCCACTGTTTCTAATTGTTTGTTAATAACTGAAAAACAAATCTTTGCCTCTCCACCCCTTTAGCTAAAATATTTAGAAATTAGTAGAAGAAATAACAAAGTAATGTTTACCTCTCCACCCCACAGCCTGAGAGTGGCCAGAAGGACTCGTGTGCCGGTGATCATGATGGGTGGGACTCTAGTACCAGCAGCAGCCATGTCCCTCAGTTCCACCACCAGACGTACACCTGCATACCAACACACACTTTCATAGTGCGGTAAACGAAACTTGTCTGGCGTGTGTATAACTTTCTCCATCTCGTATATCCTGGGGGAGAAGAATGGGAGACTGTGAAGGCAGGGACAATATTGACTCAGACTGCACAAAATAAACTGATAGCATTTCCTCTATGCATCGATTTTTCTTGTTGGAGGGAAGCACGTTTGACAAGCTTTCAGGCACATCGATGGGCTACCGATTCCTTTCAAACTTTGCCTGGGAGCAGACCAGGTCAATTTAATTTAGGTAACTTGTTGCCCGGATGAGTTTGAATGAATGTGTAACCTCCAACTGAGCCTCAAGTTAAAAATTACAGATAAGAGAAAAGAACCATGACACTTACTTAAGTTGGAGATCGATGCTATGCGAGTGTAGGAAGTTGCCCCCAAAGACGAGAGTGTCGGTAGGGGTGAGGACGGCATGGATCCAACCAGTGGGAATGAAGAGTGTCTCCCCAGCACGCACCACACACCGGTAACATGTGTCAACCTGGAACAAGGAAGGAAGGAAGGGGTGAGGTCATGCGTTACTCAGCAACGAAACAAATACAACTTCTTATTACTTTTACAAGTTACTGGTTTCAAGGCAGTACTTGTACATAAAATCAGTGAACTAAGGAAAGCTGTGAGTGTTACCTGATCACCAAAGAACATCTCAGACTGGTTGTTTGCCTTCATCCATCTCTGGTACAGTGTCAGGTTGGCCGGCGTTGGCTTTATGAGGTAAAATACTTTCTCCCCCTGTATGCAGTAAGTGGAAAATTACATTAAATAGGTATATGCCAACAGTATAAATTTACAAAAAATATGAAATATTTTTTATCAGGAAGAAATTATGGAAATGCATTATATAGTGCTAAGCCAGACCCAATACAGAATATTAAGTAAATAAATCATCAACATCCAAAAGTATTCTAAATCAAGAACATACAGCTTGTCAATAACACGCTTAAAAATATGCTATAGAACTCAAAATTCCACAAGGAACCTTAACACATAAAAGTTGAGAGAAACACTCACCCAGAGGACATGGTACCAGACTGACGTGCCACCAAAGTCTATATGGAAGTCAGTATATGAATTCTCAACCCCAATGAGTGCATATTTGGACACGTTCGGTCTGGCTAGAGGTGGGCCGGGTGGAGGGTCAGTAGGCCAGGAGTTGGTCACCCAGCACAATTTTCGTACAATGTATGGTGGCTCTACCAACTGGCTCAGACTGAAATTAAACACGAATATTTATCATAATTTAACATATTTTACTTTGACTCCAATCACATAATGTCATTATATGTTAGCTTATTTTAACTATATAAAAAATACATAACATAAAGCATCTCGGTGGTTTTTATGACATGAACTGGGCCCAAAACAGGAGTGAGAACATGATAGAATAATAACATACAACCAACCTTGTATTTGAAAACTCTAAACTGATAAGGTTGAGAACTGTGGTTCTTGCTGGACTGAGGAAATATTCTATAAACTCGTGTAGTTGCATCTTGACGTCTGTTTGTCTTTGGACATCAATGACATCAACCTCGTGTTCTGAACCTGTAAAGTAAGGTAGTTTGAACTGTCAAGTCATTATAATTATACTGTACAGATAACAGGATTGAATTTGGATTTTTGTACCTTATTTTCCTTAAGGCAGGGAGTGGGGTGACCAATCTGCAATATGCTATTGACACTACTCATATAAAGCTTCATAGTATCTGAGTGTAAGAGAGTTGTTGCTACTTTGTCATTAATAATCCTGGGAAGGAGTGATATATCAATGGGATGGATTAATGAATTATCCTTAACAAAAATTGAGGGTGAGTAGGGAAGAGCAATAGCCAATGATTTGAGGGCACGGTAGGAAAGCCTGGTTCAGGGGCTTGGGGCTGCTTGGCCAGACAGCTCAAGGAACTTCAACAACAAAAACTGTACCATGTTATTCAATCATAATAATTCTCCATAACTACTTACCCACATAGTTTTCCACATCCAAGACATTAAATGAGTCATGTGGGACAATGAGGTCAAGACCGTTTCTATCCTCGACCAGTATAGGTTTGGTGAAGCCTGTGGCCACAATGTGAGGGAGGGTGAGCTGTTGGCCTCGCAGTTGACACACCACGTCTTCACAGCTGTCGGGGTGTAAACATTATTGTGGTGAGTGAAGAGAGGAAGAAAGAAGACCATGTTAGGCTTGGAAGAAGTATGAGGGATGGCACGTATAAAAAAAATAAAACCGAAAGGGAGGACAGCTGAAGATTTATGGAGGTGAGATGCCAAAATATGACAGGTACCAAATTTCTTCAAACTGCCTGAAGACACAAGGCAAAATGTAACTACAATTGGTATCAGTATTTTATGACTTAAGAAGTACATTTTAGATTAGAAAAATATACCAGGACTATACCTTGGAAAATGTCTTGTTTTGAGTTCCTTAATGAAAACCTGTGTACCAGTCTGTACAGGTTTGGAGCTGGCATCTGCTTCTGAGTAATCATGGCGGTGCCAGTTTAGACGGGCTTTTACTGTAAAAAATACAGTATGTGTCATTAGTTATTGCTGCTACCCTTATATTCTCACTTCTACTCTTTTTCTAAAATAAAATGGATACATTTCTGCCTTCATAGCTTCTACATTTGAAGTTTCAGTACTACCGGTACTGCTAGGGTTGTAGGTCAATCTAAGACATTTTTTTTCTACAGTACATAGCTACAATAGTATTTACTAGACAAGCCATAATAACAGATGGGATGACCAATAAATAACTCAACCTAATTTGGATGGAGGCAATCTTATGGACCTAACTCATTATTCTACAAAACAAAAGAGCCAACATTTCTAAACATTATGAAGTCTTATAAACTGGGCTTACAGGCTTTTGGGACTGCCAACTCACCTATTAATTACTACATTAATAAGACTATTGTTGCTTGTGAAAGGATAAACTTACAAACAGAAGGTCCGTTATATGCTTCACACCGGGGACAGTGAAACCGATCAATGTCCACTGCCTGATATTCTCGTACACCCACACATCTGTAAAGAAGTAGACATATAAACATACATATACTCATTACCAGTTTACTAATGGATATACTGTAATTACTGAAACCTCTACACTTAAAATCATAATATGTACTTAACAACTTTGTAGGCTAACAAGTAGTTAATTATTATATTGATGTTATATTTGCATTCTAGATTTCTTCTCAAAAAGTTACCAAAACTGTTGTATGAATTAATTACAAAGATATGAGATTAGGTGCATTGGAATTATTTAACAAAAGACCACAATACCTGGTAATCAAAATATTAAAATGAAAAAATATACAAGAAATGTAAAAAGAATAACTAGTACCGTACGGTACCAGGCCATACAGGTATTACAGGACATCTGGTACCATAATGTTACAAGAAAACGGACAAACAGAGAGATACAAACATATGGAACTAAACAACACCATAACAAGGGATTGGTGCTGACAAAATTACAAATAATGTGTTCAGTAATTCCCCAGCTCAGCTCACCTAACCTAAACTGCCCAATACAAAGCTCTATTTTCAACCTATGTTTTGTGATTTACATAAATTTTCAAGAAGATATATTATACATGTACAGTGTACACAATATATGAAAATTTTCCCATATGCTGTAAAGTGGAAATAAATATATAAAGTTACTTTGTTGTAATAACACTGGGTACCATTACAGAAGTACTGTGTTTTTGGCAAGGACCGCGCAGTGTTAACCACATCCGACTGGGGCAAATTTCCAGGACATAGCCTAATGTGGTAATACTGCTCAAGCAAGGTCCACTTCTGTACTATAACCAAAAAGTGTCTTAGGCAGGGCTTCCACTAACTAGCCCGTCACCATCAGCGTCAATGACGTCACAAACAGTGGCTGAAATGGAAATCAAGGGCCCGGGTGTTCTGGCCCATCACGCCGACGGACACCAGCAAAAGATAAATCATTTAATCTTTTGACGGAGTGACGACGGCGGTGTTGACCACCGTCGATGGTGTTGGATATCGTGGATATTATGAAAATATGAATATTAAGCAATTGTACACGGAAAAAGATATGAGATCACAATTGTCATATAAATATTTAAATGTATTTACATAAAGTGTGTGCATTCATGTATTGTGACAACTTTTGTTTAGTTAGATGAATCTGGAAATGTGACACCACCGCACATTCTTGCACATCTCTGATGCACAGCTCGTGTAAACAAAAATATTAGAACACCAACTTGTAAAAATATTCCAGAATTTGTGTTCATGGTTATACGTGAACTATTTTTGTGAAATGTGTGTATGCGTGTTTGAGTGAAAATAAATACTGTATATGGGGTTACGAAAATAGGGATAAAACTCGGTATTCGTGGTTATATAGGAATTATATAACATATCGTGGATAAGACATACATACATTAATATTACAATACCCATCAGGTTGCCAGGGGTGTGTGTCAGTGGGGGAAAATATACGTGGTAGCTGTAATAGGGATGAAAATTTAGATAAAAATTTGTGTTTGTAGTTCTATAGGAATTATTTCATATACCATTGATAATACACACATACATAAATATTACAATACCCATAAGGTACCCAGGGGTGTGTGTCAGTGGGGTAAAATATATATGGTAGGGGTGATAGGGATGAAAATAGGGATAAATATTGTTGTTGGTGGCTATAACGGCACGTTCCTTCACCTTATTTATCCCTTATTTAACCCCTCCTGACCTCCATTTAGGCCCCCTCCTGGCCCCCACATACTCACCTGCCGTGGAACCAATCTTTACATATGTCACATTGTATCATAAAACGGGACAAATCCGTCGACTCTCCACATAAACAATAAATAACGTCTAACGCCATTTTGCTCAAAACAACACGCACCCGCTATAAGCTAGTGATATTTATTTTATTTTATATTATATTTCATCAGTATTTTTATTATTTTAGGAGTTAATATATTTTTATGGGTGAATTTTTATATGATAAGTGGGATAAATTTAATATCATAATATAATGCTAGAATTATCTCCACTAGATGCTGCGGGTATATACAATGGGAAGGTAAAACTATTTTATCTCAATGAAAAGTTTAATATACAAATATATTATACATCTATAAATATATTAAAGTTATATAAATAATTGATGATAATCATGCTTAAAATGACAAATAAATGACATTATTTATATATTCAGTAAAAACTATTAGGCTTGAATCCCTCGTTTCATTTTAGGCGGGAACATCAGTTGGGAGTGGCGGTCGTGTTGGACTTCGTATTTCAGAGGCAAATTTAAGGTATTTACAAGTGTTTTTGCCCTTATATGTATTACAATGGTTAAAATAACATATACTTGTAAACATAAGGCAGTAGGAGACTATAATATGTGTTCTGAATATGTTAATTAATGCAAAATAAAGTATGTGAGAGGTTAAGGTGTATTGAGATGGATATTAATCATTGTATATTTCGTTTTTCTTATACTTGGTGTGTTCTGAAAATGTTAAATAATGCAAAATAAAGTAAGTAGAAGGTAATGGTGTATTGAGATAGATTGTAATTATTGTATACAACATCACATAACATAACTTAACCTAATCTTACCTTATCTAACCTTACTTTACCTAACCTGACGTAACGTAACCTAAAGTAACCTAACGTAACCAAACCTATCCTAGCCTAACATAACATAACTTAACATAAAGTAACCTAACCTAACCTAGCCTAACCTAACCTTACATAACATAACATAACCTAACCAAACATAACCTAACACAACTTAATTGTAAAGTAACCATAACCTAACCTAACCTCCTTTCCCCTTGACCTCAATATATAAAATACTGTTGTTATATGAACGTTTGCCAAGCCTACCTACCTACATGTCTGAGATAATATTACTATAAACATCTGCTGATCCGGATTGACTAAAGAAAATCCGAGGAAGTAATCAGGAAGTGAGCTAGATTATAAGCACATGTAAGATTTCTGGCCATCTCTCTCTCTCTCTCTCTCTCTCTCTCTCTCTCTCTCTCTCTCTCTCTCTCTCTCTTGTCTGGTATAAATTATATAATACAGAGTGGAATTAAGTAGATAGATAGATAGATGGGTAGATAGATGAAGAGATAGATAGATTGATGGTAGATAGATAGATAGATGGAGGGATGAAGAGATAGATAGATAAATAGAAACTAAATGAATGAAGAGATAGATAGATAAATGGATAGATTGATAGATAAGAAGATAGATGGATGGTAGATGAAGAGATAGATAGATGGGTAGATATATAGTTTGATTGATGGGAAGATAGATAGATATATAGATAGATGGATGGATGGATGAAGCGATAGATAGATGGGTATATATATAGTTTGATTGATGGGAAGATAGATAGATATATAGATAGATGGATGGATAGATGAAGAGATTTATAGATGGGTAGATAAATAAATGTACAAATAGAAAGATGAGCAGATATCATAGATAGAGAAAATGATGGAAAAGAGATAAATTATATAGATGGATACATTAATAGGTATATACACTAATAGGATTAATATCTTCCTTCGTCCACATATTTCATCCATTTTCCCTCATCCACATAGTCTACCTCCCCTCCACCTTTTCTCCTATACATATTTCTCCTCCATATTTCTTCCATCACTTACTTCTTCTCCACCTTTCCTCCTCCATATTTCTTCCATCACTTACTTCTCCTCCACCTTTCCTCCTCCATATTTCTTCCATCACTTACTACTCCTCCACCTTTCCTCCTCCACATATTTCTCCTCCACCTCTCCTCCTCCACATATTTCTCCTCCATATTTCTTCCACCACTTACTTCTCTTCCACATATGCAGTTCTTCTCCATCTTTCCTCCTCTACATACATACCTCCCATTCATTCACCCTTCTCCACATATACTTCTCCTCCACACATGTCCTTCTCTCCTCTCCTCCACCTTTATTTCTTCACATACCTTCCTCCACCCAAGGCCTTCAGGTAATTACTGCTCATCAACGCCTTCTTTCATCTTCCTCAAAGCTTTGGCCGGAGGTGGAGGTGGAGGAGGAGGAGGAGGAGGAGGAAGAAAAGGAGGAGGAGGAGGAGGATTAAGAAGAAAATGAGGAGGAGGAAATAGAAGAGGAGGAGGTGGTGGAGGAGAAGGAGGAGGAGAATTAAAAGGCGGAAGAGGAAGAAGGAATAGAATAGGTGAAAGTGGAAGTGGAGGAGGATGATGATGATGAAGAGGTGGAAGAGGAAGAGGAAAAGAAAGGAACTGGCTCCTTCATTTTAATTACTTGGCTTTTTCAGTAAATGTAGTGCAGTCCAAGACAAATTATACCAATATTTTACTTAAATAAAAAATTATTTTTAGTGTAATCTGCTTTGGATTCTATGATATTTAACGATAAAGAAAGAAACAATGATACTACTACTACTACTACTACTACTACTACATATATACTACTACTACTACTACTACTACTACTACTACTACTACTACTACTACTACTACTACTACTACTACTACTACTACTACTACTACTACTACTACTACTACTACTACTACTACTACTACTACTACTACTACTACTACTACTACTACTACTACTACTACTACTACTACTACTACTACTACTACTACTACTACTACTACTACTACTACTACTACTACTACTACTACTACTACTACTACTACTACTACTACTACTACTACTACTACTACTACTACTACTACTACTACTACTACTACTACTACTACTACTACTACTACTACTACTACTACTACTACTACTACTACTACTACTACTACTACTACTACTACTACTACTACTACTACTACTACTACTACTACTACTACTACTACTACTACTACTACTACTACTACTACTACTACTACTACTACTACTACTACTACTACTACTACTACTACTACTACTACTACTACTACTACTACTACTACTACTACTACTACTACTACTACTACTACTACTACTACTACTACTACTACTACTACTACTACTACTACTACTACTACTACTACTACTACTACTACTACTACTACTACTACTACTACTACTACTACTACTACTACTACTACTACTACTACTACTACTACTACTACTACTACTACTACTACTACTACTACTACTACTACTACTACTACTACTACTACTACTACTACTACTACTACTACTACTACTACTACTACTACTACTACTACTACTACTACTACTACTACTACTACTACTACTACTACTACTACTACTACTACTACTACTACTACTACTACTACTACTACTACTACTACTACTACTACTACTACTACTACTACTACTACTACTACTACTACTACTACTACTACTACTACTACTACTACTACTACTACTACTACTACTACTACTACTACTACTACTACTACTACTACTACTACTACTACTACTACTACTACTACTACTACTACTACTACTACTACTACTACTACTACTACTACTACTACTACTACTACTACTACTACTACTACTACTACTACTACTACTACTACTACTACTACTACTACTACTACTACTACTACTACTACTACTACTACTACTACTACTACTACTACTACTACTACTACTACTACTACTACTACTACTACTACTACTACTACTACTACTACTACTACTACTACTACTACTACTACTACTACTACTACTACTACTACTACTACTACTACTACTACTACTACTACTACTACTACTACTACTACTACTACTACTACTACTACTACTACTACTACTACTACTACTACTACTACTACTACTACTACTACTACTACTACTACTACTACTACTACTACTACTACTACTACTACTACTACTACTACTACTACTACTACTACTACTACTACTACTACTACTACTACTACTACTACTACTACTACTACTACTACTACTACTACTACTACTACTACTACTACTACTACTACTACTACTACTACTACTACTACTACTACTACTACTACTACTACTACTACTACTACTACTACTACTACTACTACTACTACTACTACTACTACTACTACTACTACTACTACTACTACTACTACTACTACTACTACTACTACTACTACTACTACTACTACTACTACTACTACTACTACTACTACTACTACTACTACTACTACTACTACTACTACTACTACTACTACTACTACTACTACTACTACTACTACTACTACTACTACTACTACTACTACTACTACTACTACTACTACTACTACTACTACTACTACTACTACTACTACTACTACTACTACTACTACTACTACTACTACTACTACTACTACTACTACTACTACTACTACTACTACTACTACTACTACTACTACTACTACTACTACTACTACTACTACTACTACTACTACTACTACTACTACTACTACTACTACTACTACTACTACTACTACTACTACTACTACTACTACTACTACTACTACTACTACTACTACTACTACTACTACTACTACTACTACTACTACTACTACTACTACTACTACTACTACTACTACTACTACTACTACTACTACTACTACTACTACTACTACTACTACTACTACTACTACTACTACTACTACTACTACTACTACTACTACTACTACTACTACTACTACTACTACTACTACTACTACTACTACTACTACTACTACTACTACTACTACTACTACTACTACTACTACTACTACTACTACTACTACTACTACTACTACTACTACTACTACTACTACTACTACTACTACTACTACTACTACTACTACTACTACTACTACTACTACTACTACTACTACTACTACTACTACTACTACTACTACTACTACTACTACTACTACTACTACTACTACTACTACTACTACTACTACTACTACTACTACTACTACTACTACTACTACTACTACTACTACTACTACTACTACTACTACTACTACTACTACTACTACTACTACTACTACTACTACTACTACTACTACTACTACTACTACTACTACTACTACTACTACTACTACTACTACTACTACTACTACTACTACTACTACTACTACTACTACTACTACTACTACTACTACTACTACTACTACTACTACTACTACTACTACTACTACTACTACTACTACTACTACTACTACTACTACTACTACTACTACTACTACTACTACTACTACTACTACTACTACTACTACTACTACTACTACTACTACTACTACTACTACTACTACTACTACTACTACTACTACTACTACTACTACTACTACTACTACTACTACTACTACTACTACTACTACTACTACTACTACTACTACTACTACTACTACTACTACTACTACTACTACTACTACTACTACTACTACTACTACTACTACTACTACTACTACTACTACTACTACTACTACTACTACTACTACTACTACTACTACTACTACTACTACTACTACTACTACTACTACTACTACTACTACTACTACTACTACTACTACTACTACTACTACTACTACTACTACTACTACTACTACTACTACTACTACTACTACTACTACTACTACTACTACTACTACTACTACTACTACTACTACTACTACTACTACTACTACTACTACTACTACTACTACTACTACTACTACTACTACTACTACTACTACTACTACTACTACTACTACTACTACTACTACTACTACTACTACTACTACTACTACTACTACTACTACTACTACTACTACTACTACTACTACTACTACTACTACTACTACTACTACTACTACTACTACTACTACTACTACTACTACTACTACTACTACTACTACTACTACTACTACTACTACTACTACTACTACTACTACTACTACTACTACTACTACTACTACTACTACTACTACTAATAATAATAATAATAATAATAATAATAATAATAATAATAATAATAATAATACTTCTGATTCCTTCTGGCTATGACATGAAAGAAGCTCCTTCAATAATAATACAGAAAGTGTAGTTAGTTTCGTGGCAATATAATTATGAAGGGATTCACTCTAATTATCTGACTACATCACATGGGTTCTTAAGGGGATGGTATGCTTTTGATTCCTCCAAAGTATGTCAGGAAACAGAACCAGAGGAACACAAATAATGGTGACCTGTTGCTTGGAATAGTTTGGAGGAATAATTTGCTCCACATTTACCAACACTGTATCCTTCCCTTAAGAAATTTGAAGTACTGTAATAGTGTAAAATATTATATGGAATATTATCTTAAGTTTATAACAAGCTCTACTTGACCAGTTCATTATATAATTTCCTTTTCTTTCCTCCCTTTTCAATAACTTTCTTTCCTTCCCTACTATATTCCAACTAAAATGTTTACTCTATTTATTCCCATCTCTCCACTTCAATAACTTCCTTTAATTCCCTACTATTCCAAATATATATTTTAAACTATATTTTTCTTATCTCTCCATTCTTCATATCCTTCCCTACCATTCCAAGTAAAATGTTAACTTCTATTTTTCCCACATCTCCACTCCAGTAATTTCCTTTCCTTCTCTAAAATCCCAATCATATTTTAACCTATATTTTTCCCACTTGCTGACCACTTTAATAATTTCCTTCCCTTCCCTCCCATTCCAATCATATTTTATAAGCCTATATTTTTCTCAACTGATCACTCCAATAACTTCCTTCCTTCCCTTCTCAGTCCATGCCTCTCTAAGTATATATATATATATATATCACTTTACCTCCCCTGCTGCTTCTCTCCTTCCTTCCCCTCTCTTCTTCTTTCTCCCTCTTTTATCCCTTCTCGTCTCGTTCCTTCCCATCTTCTTCTCTCCCTATCCCCTTGTCTCATTTTCTCTC
>JAWZYT010000139.1:0-2500 GCA_034508575.1 Petrolisthes manimaculis | reverse complement strand
CTTCCTCCCTTCATTTTTCTCCTATCTTCTTTTCTGCCTCACACATATTTTCTCCTCCCAGGGCTGTGTGTGCTTTGATTCCCCCCCCCCCACCTCTCTCTCTCTGTCTCTCTCTATCTCTCTATCTATCTCTCTCTCTCTCTCTCTCTCTTCTCTCTCTCTCTCTCTCTCTCTTCCTTTTTCTTTCCTCTGTTATCATTTTTCACATATCTCTCCTCTGTCACATTCCTATTCTTCTATATGTCTGTTTGTCTCTGTATATAAATATGTATGTACATACGTACGTGCAGAATGTATGTATGTATGCATGTATCGTACTGTACGTATGCATGTATGTACTTACGTATTGACATGTATCTATGTGTATATATCAATGTGTGTATGCATAAATATTAGTGCAATTAAATCCTATCTTATGACTCACAAATATTAGTGCAATTAAATCCTATCTTATGACTCACAAAGGATCAATCAAGGGTGTAGGTGCCTATAAATATACAACGATTTTCCACAACATATAATATATTATTTCTGTATAACATATATGCAGCAAAAATATAATATACTGTAGATAGACTTGTTGGGCGAGTTAACCTACAGTATACATGCAGGAATTGAATCCAAGCCCAGCGATTATGAGACAAGGGTGTGTGTGTGTGTGTGTGTTGGAGAGGATGTGTGTTTGTTTGTTTTGTGTGTGTTGGAGAGGATGTGTGTTTGTTTGTTTTGTGTAGTGTGAGTGCGTGTGTGTTGGAGAGGATGTGTGTTTGTTTGCTTTGTGTGTATATGTGTGTGTGTGTGTGTGTTATGCAGGGAAATTACTTGTGATGTATGTGGATCTGTCTGTACGTGTTTGTGTGTGTACGTGTGTGTGTGTGTATCGTTATGTGTGTTACTAATTTTAGACTTGGCAATGGTGTCTATTTCCAGTATGGTAAATGGTAATATGTTCCTGATAATGGCATTCATGGTGTGTGTGTGTGTGTGTGTGTGTGAGTGTATGTATTATGGGGACAGTATGATGTGTGTGTGTGTGTGTGTGTGTGTGAGTGTATGTATTATGGGACAGTATGATGTGTGTGTGTTTGTGTGTGTGAGAGAGAGAGAGAGAGAGAGAGAGAGAGAGATAGAGAGAATGTGATGGAGAGTGAGTGAATAAATGTGTGTGTGTGTATGTGAATGTGTGTGTGTGTGAGAGAGAGAGATAGATAGATAGATAGATAGATAGATAGATAGATAGATAGATAGAGAGAGAGAGAGAGAGAGAGAGAGAGAGACAGACAGAGAAAATGTGAAAGAGAGTGAGTGAATAAATGTGTGTGTGTGTATGTGTGTGTGTGTGTGTGAGAGAGAGAGAGAGAGAGAGAGAGAGAGAGAGAGAGGGTTGCTTGGTTCTACAAACCTGAACACCACCACCAGCAGCATTGGTGGTTTCCATGGCGACCTCTCATTGGTTGGAAGAGAGGAGAAGGAGGGGAGGAGGGAGGAAAGGAGAGAAAGGGAGAGAGGAAGGGAAAATGGAAGGAAGATGGTCGAGAGAGGGAGGGAAAATGGAAGGAAGATGGTCGAGGGAGAAAGGTAAAGAGGGAAGGAAGGAAATGGTAGGAAATTGGTCGAGTGAGAAAGGTAAAGAGGGAAGGAAGGATAATGGTAGGAAATTGGTCAATAGAAAGAGAGAAGAAGGAGAGAAGAAAGGAAGAACGGGAGGAGAGAAACTGGTAGGAAAATTGGTCTACTGAGAAAGGGAAAGAGGGAGGGATGAAAGAAAAGAAAGAGAGGAAGTGAAAATAGAAGGAACATGGTCAGCTAAAAAAGAGAAAGAAAGAGAACGAATAAAGTATAAAGAAAGGGAGGGAGTGAAAATATAAGAAAAATGGTCTGCTGAAATGGAAGAGAAAGAAGGGAAGAATGAAAGAAGGAAAGGTAGCTATATATATTATGCCTATATAGTTTATTATGATCATGATTGTGTGACTCGTATATATTTTTAATAGTATATAATAACATGATGAACTGTTTGCTATATCAAGATCGTTCAATAATTCTAGTACACACTTATATTAATTACTACATACAATTTTATCTATATATTTTTGAGCGACGTCCTTTTTGGAAATGAGTGTGTATATATTTTCTTCTTCTAATATGTGTGTACTGTATGTATATAATATTTTTGAGTGACGTTCTTTTTGGAAATGAGTGTGTATATATTTTCTTCTTCTAATATGTGTGTACTGTATGTATATAATATTTTTGAGTGACGTTCTTTTTGGAAATGAGTGTGTATATATTTTCGTCTTCTAATACGTGTGTACTGTATGTATATAATATATTTGAGTGACGTTCTTTTTGGAAATGAGTGTGTATATATTTTCGTCTTCTAATACGTGTGTACTGTATGTATATAATATATTTGAGTGACGTTCTTTTTGGAAATGAGTGTGTATATATTTCTTCTTCTGAAACGTGTGTACTGTATGTATATAATTTTTTTAATGGG